>CANTUT010000183.1:5000-267500 GCA_947687605.1 Reutealis trisperma | reverse complement strand
TGATGAACAAGATGTGATTCGACTGATTTCAAGTCCAGGAGTTTAAGAAGTAATTCAACAATAGTTACAAAGGATGGTGTCGGAGAGAGAACGAGAGCTGACGGAATGCCTTCATCGCTTGGAGAGTTTTATATTCCAATAGGCATGGATCATGTTTCGTCTGTCCATAATGATCATGCGAGTAATGATGATACTGCTGCTGCTGATGATAATAATATTGCGGCTAATAACTATGTAGATGATGATCCATTTCATACTGATGAGCAGCATGATTAGGAGAATAATTTAGGACCCTATTATTGGTATTTTCCTACTTATATTGTTACTTTTTATGATTTATAATTTATGACTGTTACTTTTTTATGATTTATAACTTATGTTAATATTTCATTACTAATTATATTTTAATATTCATATTAATATTGTTAACATTACTTAAACATATTAGCATAACATATAAATATATATGATGATATAATCATAAATAAAAAATAAATAAATGAAATACATTTGCGATGAAAACTAGTTTTAAGTAAAATATTGTGACAGATTTTTTCAACAAATTTGAGATGAAAACTAAATGACAAATTTTAAGTAAAAAATTGCAAGAAAATAAATTATTTTTTAATTATAAATTACAACGAAATTGCGATAAAATATTCTATCGCAATTAAACAATAATAGAATTTGTTAAATCAGCAAGGGAATTTTGTTGAAATTTAATTCTAAACTCCAACAGATTAGATTTGGATCAGCGACTAATCATCAATAGAAATTTCATCACTGAATTTTGTGACAGATTTTATAATGAAAATTTTCATCATAGATTACCAACGGATTTCTATTTCCATCACAAAAAAATTAATGACTACGATTATAGTGATGAAGTTTATTCATTGTAGTTCCATTGCTAATTTAGTTTAGCAAAAAATTTTTATAATTTAGCGATGTAAAATTTTGTCGCTAAATAGCAATTGTTTGGTAGTGAGAGGAGGACTAGCTATACCATGACTTCAAACTTGACAATTTTTGCTTTTTATTCAAAATAGTTGAAAGTTAACATGACTATATGATACAAGATAGGCTATAGCGGACATTGAAAGAGCTATCCTTTTCATCATAATGATGGGTTTGTATTTTGCAAGATTTGATCACCATTAAATGAGATATCTTTTATTTTTGCTCTAATTTTTGCCTGAGCAGCCCTTTTAGGTTTTCGGCTTAGCAAGCTTTCTTTCCTTCTTCTTTCTTTTCTTTTCTTTTCTTTTTTTATTTATTTAGGCAAAAGAATTAAGTGAATGATGTACTTGGCACAAAGAAAATAAGAATGTGATGCAAACAAAATATTTTGTATTATGATTTCTACTGTACCTGAGTCAAGCTGCCTACGTATCTTTTATATCACTTTTCTGTCAGTCATTTCTTTTAGGGAAAATCAGGTTCATGTAGTTCCGATTACATATGCATAAAAAACATAAATGAAATGCAGATATCATCTTTGCATGATGTATCATTTTAGTTGATCTAGATTGTAAGGATGGGAGAATTCACTTCCATCCAAGTCTGTAAAGATGGTGCCTTTATCAGATAGGATCTTTTTGAGCATATACTATCTAGCTTAGTTCAGTTTGACCTTCCTCTTGGATCATGAATAAGGGCTTAGATTTCTCCCAAAATTAGATTTTCTTCTTGCGAACCCTTGTCTCTCACCTTCTAGTTGAAGTGCTCGGCTAGTCTCCATTGATGACCCTAAATTTTGTATAGAGCATCGATTCTCTTTTCATCAATGGCATTCAGCTGGTCATGATATCTTTTGATCTATTCTATCTTCATTCTTTGCAAATTCTCCTTGATAGATTTCTTATGTGTGTAGGTTAGGATATGGTGAACTGTAATGCTTAAATCATCCCTATCTTGTCTTGTATAGAATAACTCATTAGTTTTTCCACTACTGCCATGCAAATGCAATATATTGGATTTTAGATTTTTTTTCTTTTTTTTTATTTTATTTTTTGTTCTTTGTTTTAGATGTCCCATTTAAAGATGAACCAAAAGAATTAAAGCGAAATAGAAAGTTAAATTTTTTTTTATTACTGACCAAAATCCCAAAATCATTGGTTACATTAAAGGATAAGCCTAGAAGGCGAAATACAAACTCATAAGGATAAAACTTGATGGTCTCAAACTCAAAGAAAAATTTAACAGACTCAAAGGACTTAGACTCAGACAAATTCAGACATAGATGGCTTAGACATTGACTCAGAGAACTCGAGCATAGCAGGCTGGCATTTTTCTCAAAGTGCTAATTATTGTGTGAAACTTGAGATGGTTAGGTGACCTTAGTGATTCAAAAAAGGATTGGTAGTGGTGCTAGACTTTGGGTTTATGAACAATGATGTCTTTGCTATCAACGAGATCTTGAATTTTGTACTTCAGAGCCTTGCACGCATCAGTTTTATACACTGGCCCTTGATGATAGTCGCAAATCTCATTTTGAGTAAGGGGTTTGGAGGAGATTGTGGTCCTAAGGGCTTAACCAAATTAACTTCTAAAGCTTTCTTGTAAATGAAGCTGCAGGGCATGCCCAACTTAGATAAAGTCCTCCTTATTTTTAACTTCATCGACTGGTGATAGGACACAACATTTACCACCCCCTCTCTTTTAGTGGTGGAGTTGGTGGAGTTAGTGGTGTAATTATTATTCTTGTGATACCTCAAACTAAAGGATTCATCCTTGATTTGTCCCAATTAAATCAAATCCTCGATCTTGGAGGAAATGGCAAGGAGAGCTTTAAAGTTAAGGAAGTATTGAGCTTGCATATGAGCCTGATATTGGGGGAGGAGGTTCTTGAAGATGACGTCAATTTGCTTTACAAAGGGGGTTGAGGTGTTGGCCATTAGTATCTTGAAAACATAAGACATACAGAGAAATGGGTAAGAATATAGAATTGTTAAAGGAAAAAAAAGGGAATGAAGGTCAAGATGTGTTGGGAAAAGGATTCCTTTCCACACTGTTGATCACCGGGTTTAAAGGTTGACAGGGTGAATATGCGAGGTTGTTGCATTTTGGGTGATGGACCACCAGTTTGGGTCTTTGAGGTGTTTTAGGGTTTACCTTATCGAGTTTCTCATGTTATGTATACATGGCAATGTTATAATACATGCCAAAAATGTTTCATAGGCATATGTACAAGTTTCTCCATTATTATGGTACATAAAACCTAGAGTCAATGCTAGGGTGACTACATGCATAAAGGTGAAGGATGGTTTGATTAAGGGTCTCCATCTTACTAGAGCATCGATATACCTAACCACATGTGAGACAAGGAGCCTCACATGGGTCCAACAATACTGATTATTCATTACACTATCGAAATGATCAGGGATTCATCGCGAGGTGGAATGCTTTCACTATCTCCTAACATACTGAAAGAGAGTTATCGAGCCAATGCTGCTCACCATCCAAAAGTTTTCCTAAAGCTAAAGTTAGGTAATGAGCCTTTATTATGCAAAGTGATACATGGAAGTCAAATGATACTTAATGAGCCAAATAGAGATTATTTTGGAAAAATTTTTCCTTAACCAAATAGTAATCCTCTTATTTTCCTTTTTAATTTAAAAAAATTTGGCAACTAGTCCCCAGCAGAGTCGCTACCTATAAGGTCTCGCCCGAGCATCGACCTGATCTACTAGAGGGAATCAGGATGCTCATTCGAATTTAGACACTTGATGAAATACTCAGGTTTGGATTGGTTGATTATGAAAATGTTTTTAGGAGTCACCACTTTAATTTTATTTAGTTGGAAAAATATTAAGGAAAAAACCCAAATTGACTCCAATTCAATAATTTAATAATTAATTTACCCAAGGATAAAAATCAGTAGTCTTCAAACCAAGTTAAACTTGGAGACTAAGTTTTTGGTCAAATAATCTAAATTTGCCTCTTAATTTTAATTTGACTTAAAAATTAATTTCATGGATGACAAATATTCTTAATTTTAATTTGACTTAAAAATTAATTTCATGGATGACAAATATTATATGACAACTATAATATCATGATTAATGTATGAGCATGGTATGAGTGCAAAGAGAAAATTAAAATGAAACGTCCACAAATTACATTAATAATAAAGAGAAAGGAGATTGATTGAGATTTGGATTTGAGGTTAGGATTTAGATTCCAATCGTGCCAACGTACCCCATTGAATAGGGATTAAAACCCATATAGTCCATTCCATAATTAAGTGGAGTGTCACATCCCAATTTTGGAGATATGATGTGTGACCAAAGAAGAAGCCCAACAAATTATAGAGTGGGTCCATGGTGGAGAAGAAGCCCACACATGAATGGTGTAGCTTTAGTATGGAAAATAGCAAACCTAGGCTACTTTGGTTTAACTATGAAAGAGGACTATGCAAAGTATGTTCAAAAATGTCACGAATGTCAGATCATTGCCAAGCTCCAACATTAGCCCCTTGTCCCTCTAAATCTAATAGTAACACTATGGCCTTTTGCTACCTGAGGCATAGATGTCATTAGAAGGATATCTCCAAAGTCCTCCAGTGGACACGAGTACATTCTAATGGCTGTCAACTACTTCACAAAGTGGATTGAGGCAACACCATATCAGGTTTTAAATGCAAAGAAGGTGGCACACTTCATCCAAACCAATATCCTTTATCAGTTTGGAACCCCCTTCCGAATAATCATGGATGATGGCTCTCACTTTCAAAAGGAGGTAGTCTGCCTACTCCAGATGAAAAAGATTCAACATCACTACCCTTCTCCCTATCGACCATAGACCAATGGTGTAGTTAAGGCTGTCAATAAGACCGATAAGACCATTCTACATAAAGTTATTAAGAAGCATAAAGACTAGTATGGATGGCTGCCTGCTGCTTTATAGGGATATAGAACTACTGTCCGTAATCCAATAGGGGCAACCCCATATGCCCTGGTCTATAGAATGGAGGCTGTCTATATGGAAATTCCTCATCCACCCTCCTTTGATGCTCTAGCAATGGGAGCTATGATCCATACAGACTTTAAAAAGGGCACAACTGGGGGCACATCTTGAGTCTAACCCATCTATCTCAAGACTCTTGTACCCTAGTAAAATGATGTCTGTACCAAACCAAGTAGACAAACCACCTAGTACCTATGGCTCATTGTCATAAACAACCTAATCTCATACCACTGGCAATGCCAAAGTATGTCCTCTGAGGCAAGCTCTAAAGGCCATCCAATCCACTCCTAGACTTATCCTCGCCTCACTAGGATTGGTCGCATCCATTACTAAATGGCTGTGTATGAACTTCTAGCCGGAGCAGCAACCACCCTTAAATGGTCCATTAACTATACCTGCAAAATAAACCAAAAATAAAATTCACACATCTACAAAATAGCTATCCCATAAAGGGTAAAAGTAGACAAATTTCTTTTTCTCACCTAAAGGACTACTAGAGATATAGTTCATCTCTTTAAGCCTCGAATAAAGTAGTCGAGACTCAATAGTGTCTCTGCCAACATGACCCCAATAACAGAACGACCCTGCTCCATCTGCAGTACCAAACCTTTTACTCTAGTATCTGCCATTCCAATGGACTAAGGAAATAGATATCTAACTACAAATCAGAAAACTAACGCCCGCATCCTAAGCCTCTGTCTCTTTGCATCACCCTAGTCACTGGGATCATGAAACTCCTCAATGATGACAGTCAGATTCACCTGCCTCTCTACTACCATATGACTGGCTATGTCCTCTAGCATAGATAAAAATTCTTGAAAGACTATAGTGCTGAACTCTAAATTCCGACACTACTAGAGCTACCTCTAGATCACTGCTGAGTATAGCACAAAATTCCTCCAAAGTGGGACACATTTCCTCCATATGCACACCAAATCAAAAACCTCAGGCTACTGGATCCCAAAACCTAAAATACACTCTCAAGAAGTCCCAATCCATCTGCACCCCTCTTAAAGCCACCATGGCCACAATCTTATACCCACCCAAATTTTTCTTATCCACTTTGTCTAGATTTCTCATCCACATATGCATATAATGGCTAAAATACGGCTCCATGATAAAAAAGAAAGGAAAAGAAAAAGAAAAAAACAAAGGAAAAATAAAAAGAAGAAATGGAAAACAAATGAAAAAAGGAAAGAAGAAATGAAAAAAGGCCACTGTCATATATATATGGAGCAGAGAAGCAAAGATCTGCAAAAAAAAAAAAAAAAAGTAGCCGCCATTTGGCCATATGGTGCGGATTTGCATGGATGTCACTCGACCGCTATGTAACACACACATGAATCCATGCCACCACAATCACAAATCTGCACCCTACCTCAGTAACCATGCCCATTTTTCAGCCCTTCCTCTGATCTTCTCTTCTCCACTGCATGTTTCTGTAACTCAATTCTAGAGTCAAAAACTAAGGAAATAAGCTATTTTTATCCCCCTTTGGGATGAAAGACTCATAATAAAACATTTTTGAGATATCTCAAAGCTGTAAAGGAGCCATAATTCAGCAATAGAAACATATCATCATACATTCATGTAGTCATAAAGCATGCATTCACAAGATAAGATGATAAAAGAGTCATATAGCAAAATATGCATACATTGGCATACATCATAGCATACAATCATCCTACAATAGTTCCACTTCTCGAATGAGTAAAGGTATAGTCATCCAAAGAAAAACAAAAGGAAAAGAAAGGAGGTCAGCACTAGCATCAGAAAGCTGCAATCATCAGCCTCCCTTCTATCGCCTCCAAAAAGTAGTCTCCTTATCCTAATCCTGTGGCTTCAATAGAAGAGTAGCATGGGTGAGTATTCCTAAAAGGGTACTCTCTATCCTCTAAACTATCATATAAGTGCACTAAGTGTACTTCCGGGGTGCTTGCATACAAAGTGTTAAAGGCTTCAAATACTTTATGAAGCATAAGGAAACATAAATGACACTCTACCTATGGATTCTTTCTAAGGGTAAAAGAGTAAGAAAGACATACCTTAATGTCATCAGGGATAGACTGAATACCTCGATGAATAGTCTTAGGGAGGTGCTAAAATCTCATAGTACCCTCTAAGTCATAATAGAAAATCTCCTCCAGCATGCAATACTCTACATCCAAATGTGAAACCTTAGGAGGATGGCTCGGGCCACTATGATCATGAATAGGAATGGGACCACCAAAAGAACTAGCAGAAGGAGCTTTAAAAATCATCAGCTGAGGAACTCCCTTTATAGTAGTAGATGTGATAAGAGGATGCCCTTGTGGTATAATCTCTCACATTAAAAAGTTAATTGCAGAAGTCTTGGTAGTGCCAATTAGGATGTTGGAAGAGGCACCCCTCGTCACTAATAAAAGCCTCTAGGCTGGTCAGGATGCCCATCTCATACCTCAGATCCACCAGTGGATGACTCAGTACTTGCCATGACTTGAACAACTGAAAGTGTACTCTTTTGTGCAAGTAGTACAAGCGAAAGTTGGGAGATCATAACCGGACTCTCTTACATGAAAAGGCCTCTACAAAGCCAGTGAAAGGTGGAAGAAACATTCTCTTGCCAAAGGGTCTCACGATATGCCAATAACAATCAACATATACAAGAGTTAGTAAATAAGCCAGAGCAAGACAAAGGAAAGAGAAAAAGATAAAATACATGTCGCTTAATTAGCTAGTCAAAGAAAGCCCGAAGCATTGGGGCACTGTGATTGCGAGCGGCAGCCCAATTAATCTCTGCCCATTTTCTTCCTACTGGAAAATCAAGCAGCTGCAGCAAGGATAGCTCAGGAGTAGTGAATAAAACATACTCATAAGCCCAAATCTGTGGTATAGGATTATTAGAACCTCAAGAATATGATTTGATTATGAAGAAGAAACATGCCCAAAAACATATGGTATGTACCTCATAGAAGATAATAGTCCCACCAACAGATATAATGTTCTCGTTAGATAGGTCAATCATCTCCTAATACATGGCACTCAGAATGGTGCCACCCTAGTCAAATTTGCTCTATAGGTCCATGAGAGCCAAGCTCGGAAGGATGTTTAGATCCATCTTATATCTCATGTTATGTGTGAAGGTGCACCTAGCTATCACCAACAGATATAGTCGGGCAAGGGCCTTGTTGGAAATCAGATCTCTTGTGGTTCCCATTGACTTCAAACTCTCATTAAGGACGAAATGCTTCTGTCACATCCCAACTTTAGAGATATGATGGTCCTAGAACATGGGAAGACATAAGGTCACCTATGCCCATAGAACCCACTTATACTTATACAAATACTGCCTTGGATCATACCAAAACCTTTTACATCAACTTAAATAAACCCTTTATTTATTTATTTATTTTTTGAAAACCTTAAGTTGCAGAAGCATAGTTCAAATATACTTTAAACATAATCCATAGGGAAATAATATTTAGAATCCAATTAAAACCTCGAAAGATAACATTTCAAAATAAATATTCCCAAAGCATCTAAGGATAACTGTTCATAACATATCAAACTGATTATCTTGGACAAGGAATCCCCAAGTGAAGTAGAATGCTTGAGCCATCACCTTGCCTTCTCACATTTGCTCGCTTAGAACTACACAAGGAAGAAGGGGTGAGATAAATGGTCTCAATGAGTAAACAATAGGGCTTATACAATAATACATATCCCTTAGAAAGGGTTCATAGCTCATAACTTATAGTTCATGATTCATAGTTTGTAATTTTAGAAAGGTTCGCAGAAATCACACTTATAACACATAACACATAGAGTGAAGGCTACTGCTATAATCACTTGAACACATAGAGTAAAGGCTATTACCATAATCACTCAAACACATAGAGTGAAGGCTATTGCCACAATCACTCGAACACATAGCCAATCACTCGAACACATAGCCAATGATTACTCGAATTGGTATGAGGATCGCATAACTGATGATTACTCGCATCAATACGAGGATCACAAAGCTGATGATTACTAGCATCGGTATAAGGAGCACATAGCCAATGATTACTTGCATTGGTATGAGGATTTTTGTATAAAAAGTGTTAAAGATAACATAGCAAGAGCTAATTGTAATCACATATAACAATAATATTTAAGCCAACAATAATATGTATCCTAATAGCAATGGTAGTTTAGCGTTTTGAACAAAAAATACAAGAATAGTGTAGTTTCAGAAAGAATATAAGTTAGGGCAATAATCACAAAGGAATTATCATTGGATAAATAAAAATGGTTTTTGGACCAATTGTCCTTTGGCAACCCAAGTTTAATAAGGAAATCATAGAGTTTCATTTTAGAATAGAAAGAACCTGGGTTTCAAGAATGTCAAAGGCTCACATAACATGATATCACATATTTATAACAAAACATAATGTTACTCACGCTTCTAGCATGAATACAATGTTTACTCACACATGTAACATGAACATAGTGTTTACTCACCTTATGGTTCCTTTACTTCTAGTACACGTAACTCTTTTTGAACCTCTAAAACTCCTCAAGCTCTAACATAATATTTAATTCAATACTTAGTATTTATTTAATCATGATGCTATCCTATCCTATAACTACCCCATGCACATATAACATTCACATACACTTAGAGTAGCACATAGATGTACACTCATCACTTGCACATAATATGTTGACTTTAAAAGTCTTGCACATTTAGCCTTTATAGGCTCACATGAAATCACATTATAAATCATTTTCTCAAGTCATGCACAATGTCATGATCTTAAATTCAATTCACCTTAGCAATCATCTTAGTACACTTAACACTTCCATACACGTCAAATTATCAATAGCCTTTCAAGTATCATGCTTGTCTCTTATGACCAATTCATTCAATCAATCACTTCATAAATTCAAGATCATTAATCCATTATCAAGTCATCATATAACCTATTTCCATATCATCCAATCATATGTACATTCTAATCACAACATAAGGTTAAGATACCTTAGGTATATCTTAAGTATACCAAAGTGCCTCTAGGCTTGTCTAGAGTCATTCCTTCAACCAACATGTACTTTAACCATTTATCATACATATATACATGTTAATAATCATTAAAATACCTCATATAAAAATTATAGACATTAGGATAAAAATCCCATGGTAGGTCGAATGCTCTATTAAAGTGAAAAATTGAATTTTCTTGCTTTTCACACTTTCCATCTATTATAATAATATGTAAAAACATGATTTGAACCATGATTTTTCATATAATCAAAAGAAAAATGATTTTAGAATATAGATATGTAGGAATCGGCCCATATGTACATTCATATGCATGAAAATTTCCAACTTTAAGTTTTAGGATGAAAAACTATGAGTTTTCTTGTTTCTAGTACTTTTTGGTCATTATAGCAATATATAAACATGTGGTTTAAACCATTATTTTTCATTCAATCACAACAAATATCAGTTTAGAACATCAATATGTGCAAATCAACAGCCATGGATGTTTCTTATACATGAAAATTCTGAATTTAGGATTTAGGAAGAAAATCATGAGTTTTTAAGCTTTCCACGCATTCCGTTCATTACAACAATATGCAAACACATGATTTAGATCATCATTTTTCATCCAAATAAAACAAATATCATATTAGAATTCCTCCATATGCAATTCAATAGCCATATGCACATGAAATCATAGAATTTTCTAACTTGTAAGTTCTAGCACAAAAACCTTGAATTCCTTTGTTTTCTGATACTTTTCGGTCATTACAGTAATATACAGAAATATAATTTAATCCAATATTTTTCAACAAAACACATCAAAAATTAGTTTAGAATCTAAATATGCAGTAGCCACCCCCTTAATGAATTTATGTTTGAAATTTTCAATTTTTGAGTTATAGGATTCACCTTTGGTGAAATTACGCAGGAAGGTTGATGTTTTCGGTAGAGAAATTAACTTCTCTTTCAAAAACTCATCTAAACTAAATTAAATATATAGAAATTAGTAAATAACTAGTTCAAAATAATTTTCTCATAATTTGTTTCATAGAAATGAGATAGAAAATTGAAAAGAACGAAAAACTTACAAAACGATCGCGAAATTGCAAAGTTGAAAGTGTTTTTTTTTTTTTTTTAGAATTTCGGTAGAGAGAAATATTTTGAAAGAATTTTTCTATCAAAATATTGAAAAGTAGAATGGTGGTTGCTGGAAATCAAGGGCCAGCCAAAATTCTCATTATATATTAGGGTTTGGGGTGCAATTTCCAAGTTTACCCTTAACGAGCTAGGTTAAGAGTGTTTTGGTATAGTGGGCTTTTGGGTATTTGGGCTTTTTAATTAATTTAGAGCTGATTATAGGTAATTAAAAATAAAATATTTTTCTTATTATTTTTTGTAAAATTTTCCCCAAAACATTTATTTAAAAATTATTTTAAAAATACTCATAAAATTATTTTATGCTTAAAATTTACCTTTTTGCATGAAAATTAATTTTATGAAAAATAAATTATTTTATTTTAATGAACTTCATGTAAATCATTTATTTCACAATAATAATTCATATTAGGCATATTAAAATTAATTTAACATGCCCTAAACCTATAGATCACATCACACATAAATTTTCACATAGTCACACAATTTGTCACAATAACCCTAAATTCAAATAATGTCACCAAAACTCCTAGGGTAGATGTGGGTTATTACAGCTTGAATCCAATTACTAGCTCTAGGAGGATTAAAGCTAAGCAAGGCCTCGGTCTTGACTGGAGAGTAAGCCTGCCTCCAATCATTATATATGTCTAGGGGCCGGGTCCCAAATTAGACTCTCAAGATCATATACAAGTCAAGTGGAATGCAAGTCAACTCACCACAAGCGAAATGGAAAGTATTGGTGGTATCCTACCATCTCTTAGCTGAAGTTTTTATCAGATTCATATTGACATCACTAGACGTCGTCACCCTTTAGAAGTCAACAAAGTCAGTAGGCTCTAGCAAACTTTTGGCAACACTTTCCTAGGGGATGAACCTTATCACCGTCTCCAGGTTACTCCTTCTGCCCCTATTCTTAACAGTTAAAGGCTGCAATAAACCAGCACACAACTATACATGTAAAAAAAAGAGATGATTTAAAGAATAGACAGAACTGAAAAGGATTATCGTGAGATAATAACCGCTATATGACTACTATGAGAGGCATGTCTCTCAGGATCCTGCAAGAGAAGTTCAGGCTGTTGTTCTCCATTGGTGCCTCGTAAACGCGCCAGCGTGACCCACTTGTAGGAGAGGGGGGACATAGCGAGAGGAGGAAGATCCATGGAAAGATCTTGAAACCATCACTATGAGGAATGTTGAATCTAACAAGCAGAATGTGAAGCAAACAGGTAAGTATAATAATTGCTATCATACTATTGTTATTATTACTATTATTAAAAAAAAAAAGCTTATTACTATTATTAAAAAAAAAGGAAAAGATTATTACTAAAAAAAAAATTATTACTATTATTAAAAAAATAAAACCAAAGAGAGAGGTCACATTGGGAGTGAGTAAAGAAAGGAGTGAATGAGAGGTGTGAGTTGAGTAAGGTGTGTGAGTGTGGTATTTATAGAGTTATGGGGCAAGTGAAGACGAAATAACACATAGTAAAAAGTGCTCTATAATTATCTAGTTGCATAAAAATAAATTTTTAGCTATTTTCAATTTAGAATCAAAACTGAAAGTTCCTACGTACTCTTGAGATTTTTATCTACCCATAGACACCTCATTTGTTTATTTCCTAACTAAAATGCAATTTGTGCACCAGGCAAATGGAAAAATTATGAACCTCAAAATTCACCAGTCTTCCAAAAATAGTCAAATCAAGTTGCAAATTCACCAAAATTATCTCATTACAACCAGAATCATTTTCTAAATTTAAATCTACTGAAGTCCCCGGTTCACTCTCATCAAAATTGTCTAACTAATAGACAATTTGAAGAGAGGGCAGCTGTGAACCCTTATTTTAGCACCTCCAGAATTAATTATGAACTTTTCAAAACTGATTGAAGTATTCTTGGCACAATCTGATGCCTTTTGTACCCTGACTAGACCTTTTGTATCATACAGTATTTTTTCTAAAATGACTGAATTTTCTCTCAAACTGACTGCTCAAATGTTCTAAAATTAATTTTGAGCCTAATGACACTGACTGATAACTTTTTTGAGCTCTAAAACTCCCAAAAAATTGACCCAAAAGTCTAAAAAATGGACTAGAAAATTGCATAGAAAAGTGTGCCAAGCTGCATCAGAAACTGATGTGGCTAAAGTGCAAATCTGCATCAGTGGCGGTATGAATCTGTACCACCTAAGAGCGGCTGCCTCATTTCTCTGATGTGGCCAGCCGCTCTGCCTAAACGTGGCTTTTGCAATTACTCAGCATGGAGCCACGTCAGACCTGCTACTTCTATCTAGGCTAAAATGTCTAAAATGCTCCTATTTGACATTTTTTAGTATTTTTTAGCCCTATGCTTTTCGTCTTTTCACATTTTCACTTCCCAAATCACCCTTACCTCATTTTCCTATAAATAGCCCTTCCATTTTCTCATTTCAAACACACTGAAGTTAATATTGATTGCTATCTATCAACTTTTATTCTTCTTCTCCCTCTATCCATTCTCTAATTAATTAATTAATCATTTTAATTATTAATTTGCTCATCCAAACTAAGTTAATTAATCATTTTAATTAACTAAAATCATTTTTTAATCACTCACAAATTAATTAATTAATTAATTACCTTTTAAATCAAAAATCCTTTTTTTACTCATCCATGATTTTAATTAATTAATTAATCCTTTAATTAATTAATTGACTCACCAATCATTTTCTAATCGCCCAGTCTGATAAAATGAAACTTTGGTATGACAAAACACTTTTTCCATCTCGTCCATCAAAATCCAAGGTATTTTGTAAACTTTGTCCCTAAACCAAAAGTCATTTTTATCAATCTGTAAACCCCTCCACTTAATTGTGGAATGAACTAAGTGGATTTTGATCCCTATTCAATGAGGTACGTAGGCACGTTTGGAATTTAAATCCAAACTTCAAATCTAATTTTTCAATTTAAGCTTATTTTTCATTTTTCTCAAATGTAATTACTTTTTATAATATTTGTAAGGGAACTTGTGGTCTTCTTAGAATCCCATAAGAGGTAGAGAATGTATCCTAATCTTTTTGTTATTAATGTAATTATTTGGATTTAAGTAGTGATTATGTGATTATGTTAAATCTCTAGAGGATTACAGGAAACACTCTCCTTAATTTATGAATGTTTATTTCAATTGCTTCATCAATTTACATACACCTGTGAACCCTTAATTCTGCACCTCTCAGAATTATAGACCATTCAATTAGGAAAGGAATCAATCAAGGCTCTTAAATCATGGTCAAATCATCCAAGACTCAGTAATGGGTGCAACGCAATTAGAATCATGGAAAATGGATGAGAAACGAGTGAGAACGGATGAAAACAGGCAGAACGGGCGAATTAGAGCAAGTTGCCGCACAGCTCTGCGGCAATCTTGCAGTGACGCAAAGCACTCTATGGCACTACCACAGAGACCTATGCGATGTCGCAGAGGCTTGTGTGGCACTGGCGGTGTGTTCCTGCTCCCATATTGGAAATTTCAGCCTCTATGCTTCATTCTTCCCCTCTATATATAGAGGTGGTCTCTCTACTCTTAAGACACATAGACTTAGAGGCTTAAAAAACACTAACTTCAAGTAAATTACTTTACTTTTGCTCGTTGCTTTGCAAAACACGTTAGGTGGTTTCTCCTTAATTCTTACTCAACTAGTTTAAGGCTTTTCGCCCACTTGTTTAAGGCAAGTCTATTACTCGAGGCTCATGTCTGTCATGTGGAGAAGGTGAAGTTGCATTTTGGTGGTCTAAGGCTCATGCCTCTTGCGTGGAGAAGGTGGAATTGCGATCTGGTCATCCGCTTCATTCACCCTACGTTCCTAACCTGCGAAAGTGTAAGGTAATCTTCTTTTCCTTTCTATTTGATTATTGTCTCTTTTAGTTAGTTGATTAAATTGATTCATCTAGGTTGCTAGCTAATCAACTCGGTAATCAATTAAATTAATTAATTAATTCAACCCTCTTTTAATCAATCAATCAAAACATGATAAAGTGGCTAGGCTAAACTAACCTCTTCGCAAGAAGGGAGAACTGCATTGGTTTTGATTCCTATTTAAAGAGATACATAGGCATGCTTGGTTCAGGCATCAAATCCAATTAAAATTAATCAACTATCCCCCTATCACCTTCTTTACTTATTTTTGTGTTTTTTTCTTTGATTCATTATTAGGATTAGTTTGGGGAATGTGTGACTTCCCAATAACCCATAAGGGCTAGAGGAGGTATCCCCTATGTTTGGGATTTTACTTGCAGTGTTAATTTTATTTTGGACTATTACTTGTATTTATTATTGGAATTAATGGTCATACGTATTATAAATTGTCCATGCATTTTAAATTGTTCATGAAATATATTTTGAGTTACTTTTATATTACTTGGCCAAACATGTTTTGTTAAACTAAAAACCTAGTCCCTAAATCCTCTTTGGTTTCGAGGCTATTGATCTTTTTCCTTTGGGTAATGATGGGAGGCAAATGGGTTTTTTTCCTTATATTTTTCAAAAATAAAAAAATAAATTAAGGTGGCGACTCTAAAATGATTTTCAAAATAAGCTCAAGGGCTTCCTCATGAGTTCTTTCCTAAATGAGCATTTCAATTCTCTAGTACCATAATCAATCAAGCATCTTACACTAGAATTTTGGATAGGAATGATCCATGTGATGACTGTGTACAAAGCATGGACCTCTTACTAATTTAATGCAAAAACATAACCCTTGCTCTTGTTGTTTACCACCTACTTATTCCTAGCAATTGGCCCTTTACTTTTGGCTCCTTGTCCATAGGGTTGGAGTGGTCTAGGTTGTGGAGCCACCAAGGGTGCATTCCCTAGATTCCTCATTTGAGGGCAGTCCTTGATGAAGTGGCCTATCTGTCCACACTTTAAGCAATCACCAGGGACTCTTCAGCAAACTCCAGAGTGTTTCTTTACACACTAGCCATAAGTAGGAAAGCTCTATTTAGATTATCCATTCCGCAGTCCAAGTGTTGTAGTGGCTAGCAATGATTCCTTCCCTGGACCTCCTCCTCCTCTATACTGGTCTCCATACCCCTTACTCTTATGCTTCCCCTTTTGCTCATGTTTAGCTTGTTCGGCTCTTTTTGTCTTATATCTCTTTTCCATTATCTTGGCCTTATCTATCAGCTTGTCCAAGGTTAAGAATTTAGTCACTGCTAATGACTTGAATAGAGGTGTTATCAATCCTCTTAAGATGCAGTTGACATGGCTGGATTTAGTAGGAATGATGTTGATGGCGAATCTATGGAGTCGATTAAACTCCTTAGCATAATCCAACACTGACATCCCAGGTTTTTGCTTTAGCTGCACGAACTAGAGCGCCCTATCTTGCCTCTCACCTTCAGGCAATAACTGATCCATCATCTCTTGCTTGATTTTTGCCTATGTAGATGGGTTTGCTCCATATAGCCACTCCTCAATATTTCTTTCATACCAATACCACACTTCCTTCTTGAGTTAGAGTCCTACTAACTCAATTACTCGAGCGTTTGAGCATGACAATCGATGGATTAGTTTGTCCATCTCATCTAAGAATTCATAAAGGTCATCACTGTCCTCACCATAGAAGGTAAATGGCTGTAACTTTTTAAAATTCAGAACAGTCATCCCCTCATCGGGTAGCCGCTTCCTTTCCCTCTGTGTAGGTGTCATTACCGCAAAAGGCAGAGCTCCATTCCCTTCTTATATTAGCAGCACTTCCTACCTTTGAACTAGCACCTCATCCAATTCCTTGCGCAAGTCCCTCATTACCTCACGTATAGAGTGAACCTCTTATGAAGAGGCTTGCTAGCTAGAGCCTATGGTTGGTGCCCTCGAGTTAGATCTCTCTCTTAACCTTGCAGGTGCAGAGGCAGCATTCAAAGTAGTGTCCGATATTGCATCCTCACTGGCCTTAACAGGTTAGGCAGCTGTGCGGGCTTTCTTCTTGGGAGACATTCTACTATAACAGTAAGGGAATTTAGTGCTAACTCCTTTCTAACCCATCTAACCCCATTATCATATCATACTTACTATGCATTTTTCATGAGTACACATCATATCATATCACATCTCATATCAATATCGCATAGCATTTACCACATAGCATATATCACATATCAAGGCATGTATCATGTATCATAATCATGTAACATATAACTTATAGCATCATGAATTTCCCTATCATATATAAGTCAATCATGTCATAGGCAATAAAATAAATCATTCCATACTAAGTTACTAAGAAATCAAATAATATTATTTGCATCGTATAAATCCTATACCACCAAGCCAATAGTTATCCACTACCAACGCAAACCTTAATTATGCCCCTTGTTTGAATGAATGTCAGGTAGCTTCTAGGGTCACTCAGGCATATAATCGATAAGAGGGCAATTGGTAGAAATGTGACCAAAACCATGACATTTATAACAAAGTAAACGTTTATTCAGCGCGCGACCTGTCGAGGACAAAGTCCTAGATGGTGAGTGACAAAAATCTCTAAGTGTGTTGCCATTCATTTGCTCAACACCTTTGGTCTTAAGCTACTCCACATCCTCCCTCAAGGCATGAACCAATAACCACAGACATCGATTTTCTTCCCTTAAATCTAAACAGTCACTCTCTAATTTCTAAATCTTACCATAAACCCAATCATAGTCTAAATACTCCTCGAGATCCTTTTCTTTAGGCATCTTCTCTTCCTTTCAGTGAGTCATAGGAATGACTTTCTCAAACACCTCTAGTCATGTCCTCTTGCATGCCACGCACAATGCTCTAGGTTGCAGTCCTCCAGTAAGGGTAATCTTCTTGGTCATTTGGTAAAAGAATCGTAAGGTACACAAACAATAACAAGGAGTACTATAGCTTATTAGGATTTCACGTAACTGTACTAGCGATAAACTACAAGTGACATGACAAGAAAATTCCAATGCTTCAGGATTATATTTAATCAACCCAATAAAGAGACAAGTCTAACTAGACTTAAACCTACAGCTCTGATACCAACTTTGTTACACCCCAATTTTAGAGATATAATGGTCTTAGAACATGGGGAGATATAAGGTCACCCACACCCTTAAAACCCACTCATGCATAAAAATAACATTTCTTAGGATCATACCTAAACCTCATTCATTAGCTTAATTAAACCATTTATAAGAAAAAATTTAAGTTATGGAAGAATAGTTAAAATATACTTTAAATACAATCCATAAGAAAAGAAATACCTAAGACTCCAAATGAATTATTAAATGGAAAACAATTCCAATTATGAAATTAACTTGTAACTTGTAAACTTGTAAAAAGTGACGGCTTATTAGCTCATTCACTCAAGGGAGAGGTGGCATCATACCAAATTCCAACTCCCAACTTGTAACTTGTAAAAGTTCATAAAACTAATAAGTCTCTATGGCTAGAACTGCCCTTTCTAGTTGAGGTGGATACACTACCCCCCATCCATCAAATTAAGACCATGTGCACAAGTACCAATGATTACTTGCATCAATATGAGGATTTCTGCATCAAGGGTTCATAGATACCATAGTTAAAGCTAATAGCAATCACTTATAACAATATCATTCAAAAATGCAATCACATGTAACATAATAGCATTAATAGTTTATCTTGTTAAACAAAAGATAAAAAACATTGTGGTTCTAGAAAGAAAGTAAGGAAAGGCAACATTTCACAAAGATTCTTTATTATCACTGAATAATCAAAAATAATTTTGGACCAATTATCCTTTTGCAATCCAAGCTTAACAAAGAAATCATATAGTCATAATTGAAAATGGAAAACAACTTGGGTTTCAAGAATTTCAAAGGTTCACATATCATGATAACTTGTACTTGTAACATGAACATAATGTTTACTCATTTTGTGGTTCCTTTGCTCCTAGTGCTTGTAGCCCTTTGAACTTCTACTACTCCTCAAGCTCTAATATAATATTTAATTCAATACTTAGCTTTTGCTTAATCATCATGCTATCGTATCCCATAACTACCCCATGCACATATAGCATTAACATAAACTTGGAGTAGCACTTAGAAGTGCATTCATCACTTGCACATAACATGTTGACTTTTAAAGTTTTGCACATTTAGCCTTTATAGGCTCATATGAAATCACATTATAACTCATACTATGACTTTTCTAAAGTCAAACACAATATATTATGATCTTAATATCTATTCCATTTAACATTCTACTTAGTACATTTAACACTTTACATATATATCAACTTAATAAGTAACCTTGAAAAGTCATGCTTATCTCTTTTGAACAAATCATACCATCCATCTCATAGTCAATTTAGGATCATTAATTCACTATCAACACATCATAAGACCTATTTCACTTGTCACTTAATCATATACACATATTAATCATAATATAGTAATAGGGTTAGTAAACTCTAGGTAGGCCGAATTGTCTTTAGTGTTGTATAGAGTTAATCCTTCAACCAACATGCAATTAAATCATTTATCATTCATGTGTGCATGCCAATAATCATTGAAATATTTCAAATAAAAATTATAGGCATTAGAGTCAAAATTCCTTTATTGGCTGAATCATACAATCATGGTAAATATGGATTTTTCTTACTTTTCGCACTTTCCATCCATTATAGTAATATGCAAAAACATGATTTAAATGAATATTTTTCATGTACAATAGCAAAAATAATTTTAGAATGCTCTAATGCACTAATCAGCACCCATCTCTATATATATATGCATGAAAATTTTCCAACTTTAGGTTTTAGGGTGAAAAACATGAATTTTCTTGCTTTTCGTACTTTTCTTATCATTACAATAATATACAAAAATATTATTTAAATTAATATTTTTCATCTAAACACAACAAAAATCAATTTAAAACACATTCAAACACAAATTCGCAGCCACCCCCCCCCCCCCCCCCTCAATATTTATGTGTGAAAATTCCAACTTTAAGTTTTAGGGTTCACCTTTAGCGGATGTGCGAAGAAAAAGTTGTATTTTCGGTGGAAAAATTGATTTCTCCTTCAAACATCACCTAGGCTGAATTTAATCACAATTAAAAAAATAAATTGATAGCCTAAAATAGTTTTCTCATGATTAGTTTTATAGAAAGCAAATAGCAAATTGAAAGGATAGAAAAACTTACGAAAACGGTCACAAAATCGCAAGGTTTGAAAGCACCTTATAAATTTCAGTTGAGAGAATATTTTTGAGAGAGTTCTTATATAAAAATCATGAAGAATAATCGAATGGTGGTTGTCACCAAGGGGCTGGCAGAATTTTAGCTTTAAATATGTAGTGTTTTGGCAAAATTACAAGTTTGCCATTAATGAGCTAGGTTAGGAGTGTTTTAGTAGAGTGGGCTTTTGGGAAATTAAGCCTTTTATTTAATTTATGGGCTGATTTTAGGTAATTAAAAATAAAATATTTTTCTTATATTTTCATTAAAATTTCCTTTAAAATATTTATTTAAAAATATTTTAAAAATGCTTATAAAAATTATTTTATGCTTAAAAATTGCTTTGTGCATGAAAATTCACTTTATGTGCAATAAATCATTTTATACTTATGCACTTCATATAAATCACTTATTTGACCATAATAATTCATATTATGCATATTATAATTAATCTAATATGCCAAATACTCATCAATTGCATAATACATGAATTTTCATAAAAGTACACACTTAGTCATAATAGTTCTAAATTTAAGTAAGTTGTCACGAAACTTCTAGGGCAGGTGTGGGTTGTTACATGGAGGGGTTTAGGAGTTGATTGGATTAATTGATTTGATTTGGATTTGTGAGCGAGAGAAAAAGGCTGATACCTTTGCTTTTAGCAGATGGAGTATTTTACCATACCGAAGTTCTATTTTATTGGGACCAGGTGAATTGATTGATTAGGAGATTAATTAATTAATTAATTAAAATAATTAATTAACTAATTAATATGATGAAAAGGATAGATGGATTAATTAATTAAAAAGATTAATTAATTAATTTGGTTGAAGAATGGATTTAAAAAAAAGGATTAACTTGATTTTGAAAAATAAAAAAAAATTAATTAATTAAAAAGATTTATTAATTAATTAATTGAGTGATAATTAATTAATTAATTGAGTGATTAATTTAAAAAAAAAAAAGAGCTTTAGTTAATTAAAAAGATTAATTAACTTGGTTGAGGGTGAGATAATTAATTAAAAAGATTATTTAGTTAATTAGAAAGTGGTTAGAGGGAGAAGAAGAGAGGAATTAGAGGATAATTATCTACTCTAACTCAAGGGGTGAAGAGAAATGAGAAGTGGAGGGGCCTATGTATGGGAAAAGTGGGTGAGGATAGTCTAGGAATTGAAAAAGTGAAAAGACTAAAAGGATAGAGCTAAAAAGCGGTTAAAAATTGGATTAAAAAGGGCAAAAGGGTCATTTTGGTGCAGAAAAAGGACCACGAGCATAGATCCGTGTTAATTCTGCGCAGATCCTCATTAGATTGGCATAGCTAGCCCTTTTTTTTTTTTTTTTTTAAAGAGATTGGTTGGTTTAGGATTTAGAAAATTTGGATGTCTGGTAGCAATGTAATTAAAGGCTGAAAAAATTTCTTTCAAGGGCGCTAACCCCAAACCTTCACCTGCTAATCGACTAGTGGGATCGCCATAATGACTCCGTGTAGTGCATTAAACTTAGCAGGTGCTAAAGTGCGACTGGATGATGAGGTTGCAAAATTAAATATTCACATATTGCATATAATTTCCTGTAAAATATTTTCAAAAAATTTCTGTTTTTCAAAAATCACGGTTGCTACAATGATTTCGCGATTGCAATATTCAAATTTTTAGCTGTTGCTGCTAGCCTTTATAGTCTCACTCATGATTGCTAAATAGCAGATGCAATTTTTTAATTTTTCAAAAATTGCGATTGTGACTAAGTAGTTGCAATCGCGATGTTGTGTCTAATAGCATTTAAAAACTAGCCATTTTCTAATGGAAGAATTTGTACTTAATTCAAAACTAGCCATTTTTCACCTTTTTTTGGCTTATAAATAGCCCACATTATTAGTTTTAATTGTTCTCTAACACTCCCATCCATTCCTACTTGAATTCTTATTACTCTTAAACTCTTCTCTCACTTTTTCCTTTCAAAACTTCACAATCTTTCTCTTCTCTTCAACTTCTAAATTCATCAATGGTATCAAGAAAAGGTTCTAGGAAGGAAAAGGAATCTCAAACCTCTCAACCTCCCTCTTCTTTAGAACTCATGAGGGGAATCACCCAAGAAGAAAAACAAAACTATCTTAGAATCATAGACAAAATCATTCTTCCATCAAAAACTCCTAGCCTAGTTTACTTCAAAGCATTTGGAATTAAAGATAGCATTGTTGCTTTCCTCAATAATCTTTAATGGGGGAAGTTTGTGTTCATTGATGAGGATGGGTATGAAGACCTAACAAGGGAATTTCTTGCAACCCTTGTTGTCCATAAAAAGCTACACCCAACTCGTGGACATTATGCCATTGACTTTCAATTTTTTGGTAAGTTATATGAACTTACCTTAAAGACTTTGCAAATATCTTTGGTCTTCAAACCAAAGGAGCCTATACTTCTAATGATTTTGCCATTGAAATCAACCCCTTTTGAACCAAAATCTCTATTTAGCCAAAATGTGACCCAAAATCCTCCTTAGCCAAACACATCAAATCCCTTTATATTTAGGTCCTTCATAGAATTATCACCCTCTCGATCAATGCTAGAGGGGATGGTAATTAAAAAGTTTCTCAAAGAGACCTCTTTTTTCTCTATGGACTTGTGAAAGGAAAGAGCATTCAAACCACTTGATTCCTTATTGATCAATTCCTTTATCTATCCTCCACACAAAGGGTGCCATTCTTATCTCTTGTCATATAACCACCATTGCCAAACATGTTGGGGCTCTTACTCCACCCAACAAAGCTCTTCTCTAAAATCCTTTAAAAAAATCCCTTATCGATTTTCAATACATGATCAATGCCCAATGCATTGAGGGAAAAAGAAGGGAAGTACGAGTATATTTTTGGAGAAGTTAGGATCAAGAAAAGGCAAGGAAAAGACCAAGAGTGGTGGTGGGTAAGGGTAGTCAAACTAGGGAAGAGGAAACACAAGTAGAATCCATACCATCTCCACCTCAACCTCAAAATGAAACCAATAGACTTCTTCACAAAGTCTTGAGGAGATTCACTCTTTTAGATCACATTCACTATGATATCTTTGATATTCAAGGTCATATGGGTCTTCCTCAATGCAATTTATAAGAATGGAAGTATAGTGAAGAGGAGGAAGAGACACAAGAAGAGGCACCCCATGAAGAAGAAGAGGAGCCAAAGGATCAAGGAGATGCTTCTTAGATTTCTCTAGGATTTCTTCTTTCTTTTTTTTCTTTTTTTTTTTGCTTTTTTTTTTAATTTTTAATTTTTTTATGCATTCATTATTTGTGGCATTTCTCTAGTACTTTGATATTTTTTAATCAATGCAATTATATATTTTATTTACTTTGATCTTGTGTGCTGATCTTTTATTTTATTCTTTAACTCCTTTTTGATCTTGCCAATGGGGGAGATATACAGAAAAGAACTTAAAAAGAAAAGAAGTATAAATTATAATTAATTAAGGGGGAGTACTTTAAATTGAAAGCATCTTTGTGATATGCTTTCTTGCATCTTTGTGATATATATATTTTTTTGCGTCTTTTATGATATGTTCTTTTGAATATTGAAAATTTAATTGTCATCATTCTCTTTACTTGTATGAATTGCACAAATTGAGGGAAAGCATTCTCAATTTTAATAAATTAAAAGTTATTTTATATTTAAATTCAATTTGATTATCAAAATAAAAATGGAGGAGATTGTTGACCTAAGTACATAAGGTCCCATTAGCCGGTTAGTGGGCAGGGGTCAAGGGGGTAGTGCTTCTAAAGCAAAAAATGGGCTTTTAGTCATATTAGTATGAGGATATTTAATTGACACTTCTCTAATCCTGATTGGACCTTCTGTAACAGACAGTATTTTTTTGAAATTGACTGTATTTCTTCTCATATGACTACTCAGCTATTCTAAATTTTGTGCTTATAGATACTAACCAATAAGATTTCTGAACTCTTTAACTTTCAAAAACTGACCTAGAAGTCTAAAAATTGGTTGAAAAAGGATCTTGGAACTTGAGCTAGACCTATAACACATGGAGCCGCTTCAGTACTATGTGGATCTGAGTTAGTACTATACAGCGGCCACACTAGTTTGATGTGGATCCATTAAAACCTGGCACGGATATGCTCCACTTCTACATGAAGCTGCATTTTTTGTATCAATTTCTATGCCAAAATGTCCATTTTGCCTATTTTAACCCAATTTTTAACTGCTTTTCAGTCATATCCTTTTGATCTTTTCACCTTTTGAATTTCTAAACTACCCTCACTCACTTTTCCTATAAATACCCCCCTCCATTTCTTATTTCTCTTCACCCCTTAAGTTATAGTTGATAGCTATCCTCTAACTCCTCTTGTCTTCTCTCTCCAACCACTCTCTAATTAATTAATTAATCTTTTTAATTAATTAACTATCTCATCCTAACAAAGTTAATTAATCTTTGTAATTAACTAAAACTATTTTGTTAAATTAAAATTAATCACTCGATTAATTAATTAATCTTTTTAATTAATTAATTAATTAATCACTTTTTTTAATCCACCCTTCATCCACATTAATTAATTAATTAATAATTTTAATTAATTAATCCATCTATCAATTTCATCATATTAATTAGTTAATTAATCATTTTTATTAATTAATTAATCTCCCAATCAATCCAAACACCTGGTCTCAATAAAATGAAACTTCGGTCATGTAAAACTCTCTGCTAGCCAAAAACAAAAGTGTTAGCCTTTTCCTCTCACTCACAAACTCAAATCAAATCAAACAATCTAATCAACCCTTAAACCCCTCCACTTAATTGTAGAATGAACTACGTCGATTTTGATTCCCATTCAATAGGGTATATAGGCATGTTTGGAATTTAAATCCAAACCACAAATCCAATCCCAAAATTAATTATATTTTCCCTTTGCTTTCAATTATAATCAATTATTTATTTATTTTTGGAATTAAGGAGTGATTATGTGGTTCCCCTAAATCCATAATGATTAGAGGGAACACTCTCCTTAATTTATGGATGTTTACTTTAATCATTTTATTAATTTTCCATGTAGCATGCATTCATACTATGCCATGTTCATACATTTAATTATTTTCCATCTTATAAATGTTATTCATAAAATTAATTTTTCAAAGTCAAATTAAACTTAAGAGCTAAATTTAGATTATTTATAACTAAAAATCTAATTCTTGAATTCAACCTAATTTGGGGCTAGTGATTTTATCATTGGGTAAATTAATTAAAAATTAATGAATTGGAGTCAATTGAGTTTTTCATTAATTTTTCCATTTAAAAATAAATTAGTGTGGTGTAATATCCAAGGTTTTCATACCCTATTAGAGTTTGCAATAAAGACACCATAATGTTTATGTAACGTGTCATTCAAGGCCTTTCTAGCACATAAGAATCATAAGAACATCATAAGAAATGAATTTATTGAACAATGTGACAATGACTAAAGAAATTAATCAATTTTGATAAGCTCTTTTATGATAAAATGAAAGTCAAACCGAGTTTGAATTAATGTGACTACATTAATTATTTATTTGAAATATGAATCTAAAGTGCTAGTAAATGGGTATTAGTATCTCCTAAGTCATTGGGAGATGATAATAGTAACATGAAAAGTTAATTTCAATCAAAGTTATAATGGTACAATGGAAGTCAAATTTTGTTTGACCCAATGAGTTTACATGATATACACACTTGAACAATGCAATTGAAGAGCTAGTAAATGTGCATTATAATGTGTATAAAATTTATCTAGCAATGTCTAGAGTGTGTAGTGACATTAAAATGTAGAATTATGTACACTAAAGCAAAAGAAATGAAATGAAAAATTTATTAAGTTATCGAGTTTGGAGCTGTAACAACCCACCTTAGAAATTTTTCTGACAATTTGCTTGGCATAGAGCTATTAAGACTAAGTATGTGCTTTTATGGAAATTCATGTGCTATGTGATTGATGAGTATGTGGCATGTTAAATTAATTTTAATATGCATAAAATGAGTTATCATTATGAAATAAATGATTTATATGAAGTGCATTAGCATAAAATAATTTATTTTACATAAAATGAATTTTCAAGCAAAAAGGCGATTTTAAGCAAAAAATAATTTTATGAGTATTTTAAAATAACTTTTAAAATAAATGTTTTGGGAAAAATTTTAAAGAAAATAATAAGAAAAATAATTTTATTTTAATTGCCTATAATCGGCCACAAAAATAATTAAAAAGCCCAAATACCTAAAAGCCTACTACACCAAACACTCCTAACCTAGCTCATTAAGGGTAATCTTAGAAATTGTCCAAAACCCGACATATATATTATGAAAATTCAGCCAGCCCTCATTTTAGCAGCCACCATTCTATTATTTCATTATTTTGGTAGAAAAATTCTCTCAAATTATTCTCTCTACCTAAATTGACAAAATACTTTCAAACTTTGCGATTTCGTGACCATTTCGTAAGTTTTTCCTTTCCTTTCCATTTATTATTGGATTTTTATGAAACTAATCATGGAAAAATTATTTTGAACTGAATATTTACTTATTTTGATTGATAAATTCAGCCTAGGTGAATTCTTGAGAGAGAAATCAATTTTTCTACCTAAAACACCAACCTCTCTATGCGATTTCTCCAAAGGTGAATCTTACAACTCAAAATTTAATTTTCATGCATAAACACTATGTGGGGGGAGGGGGGGGGGGCCACACAGTTTCTACATAATTGTATTCTAAATGGATTTTTGATGTGTTTAGATGAAAAACATTGACTTAAATCATATTTCTACATATTACTGTAATGACCGAAAAGTTTCAGAAAATAAGGAAATTCAAGGTTTTTGTCCTAGAACTTGAAAGTTGGAAAATTCTATGATTTTATAATTGAATGGCTATTGTTTAATGTGTTTTGGGATTCCAAATTGATATTTGTTATGTTTGTATAGGAAATAATGATTTAAATCATGCGTTTATAAATTACTGTAATGAACGGAAGGCATGGAAAGCAAGAAAACTCATGATTTTCACTCTAAACCCTAAACTTGGAATTTTCATGCATGAGAAAATACCTATGGCTGTTGATTTGGATGAATATGAATTCTAAACTAATATTTGTTATGATTGAATGAAAAATAATGGTCTAAATAAGATGTTTATACATTATTGTAATGACCAAAAAGTACTAAAAATAAGAAAACTCATGGTTTTTCATCCTAAAACCTAAAATTGGAAATTTTCATGCATATGGATCTATATATGCACCAATTCCTACATGTTCATGTTCCAAAATGATTTTTGTTTTGATTATATGAAAAATTTTGGATCAAACCATGTTTCTACATATTACTGTAATAGATGGAACGTGCAAAAAGTAAGAAAATTCAGGTTTTCTATTTTATGGGGCATTCAGCAGACATTGGGATTCTTATCCTAATGTCTATAATTTTTATGTAATGTATTTTAATGATTATTGGCATGTATGAATGAATGATAAATGGTTGAATTTCATGTTGGTTGAGGGAATGACTCTAGATAAGTCTAGAGACAATTCGGTATACTTAAGGTATCTTAACCTTATGTTGTGATTGCAATGTGAATGTGATTAGGTAATATGAAAATAAGTTTTATGACAAGTCAATAATGAATTTATTATCTTGAATTGATGAGGAGATAAATTGAATGAATTGGTCATAAGAGATAGGCATGACACTTGAAAGGCTATTGATAAGTTGACATGTATAGAAGTGTTAAGTATACTAAGATGATTATTAAGGAGAATTAATATTAAGATCATGATATTGACTTGAGAAAACTATTGGTATGAATTATAATGTGTTTTCATGTGAGTCTATAAAGGCTAAATGGGCAAGACTTTTAAAGTCAACATGTTATTTGCAAGTGATGAGTGCATATCTATGTGTAACTCTAAGTGTACACGAATGTTATACGTGCATGGGATAGTTATGCGATAGGATAGCATGATGATTAAAGATATACAAAGTATTGAATTAAATATTATATTAAAGCTTAAGGGGTTCTAGAGGTTTAAGGGCTATGAATACTAGAAACGAAGGTAGCACAATGTGAGTAAAAATTATGCTATTGTTACAAGTGCAAGCTATCATGATTAAGTTAATTGGAACCTTTGAGATTCTTGAAACCCAAGTTCACTTCATTTTAAAGTTGATTATGTGATTTCTTTGTTAAGCTTGCGTTACCAAAGGACAATTGGTTCGAAAACCAATAATGTTTATTCAATGATATGAAAAACCCTTTTGAGATTTTACCTTACCTACTTTCTTTTTAGAGCTACACTATTATTTGATCTTTTGTTCAAAAAGTCAAATTGTTATTGTTATTATGGTACATGTTATTATTACCTTAAGTGCAATTGTTATATGTGAATACCATTTGCTCTAGCTATGGTACCTCTAATCCTTTATACAGAAATCCTCGTGCCGATGCAGGTAATCATCAAAATATGTGCACATGTTCTTAACCCAGTAGATAGGGGTAGTATATCCACATCAGCTAAGAGGTGCAGTTCTAGTCGTGGAGCCTAATTAGTTTCACAACTTTATAAGTTATGGGTTGGGAGTTGGAATTTGGAATGAGGCCACCTCTCCCTCGAGTGAATGAGCTAGCATAGTCATTTACTCTTTTTGGGTGATAAGTGTTATAAGTGTGATTTTTGCAAACCTATTATAGTGAAAATCTTGCTAAGGTGAAACTGTGAAACCATTATTTATAAGTCATAAACTGTTATATGAAATTGGCTTTCTTTGAAAAATGGGATATATGATATCGTAAATGCTATATTGTTTACTCATTGAGATCATTTATCTCATACCTTTCTCTTGTGTGGTTCCAAGTGAGCAAATTTGAGGAGGCAAGGTGATGGCTCAAGCTTTCTACTTTGTTTGGGGAATTCCTTGTCCAAATCTTTGATTGTACTATGTTATAAAGAGTTACTGGTAGACGCTCTGGGAGTTTATTTTGGGATATTAATCATTGATGATTTATTTTTTTTCAGACTTTAAATGTTATTCCCTTTATAAGATGTTTTCAAAGTGTTTTGTTAAACTATTCTTCCATATATTGAAGTTTCTTATATTATTGGATATCTAAGTTAGTGCATGGGGTTTGGTATGATCCTAGGCATGATTAGTATAAGTATAAGTAGGTTCTACAGGTATGGTTAACCTTACATCTCCCAATGTTCTAGGATCATCATGTCTCTAAAATTGGGATGTGACAAAGTTGGTATCAGAGCTGTAGTTTTTAATGTCTAGTTTAGACTTATCTATTTATTGGGTTAATTAAGTACGATCCTAGAGCATAGGAATTTTCTTATCATGTCATTTACTGTCTATCGCTAGCATAGTTCCATGAAATCCTAATAGGTTATAGTAATCCTTATTATTGCTTTCTTGCCTTACACTTATTTTGATAGAAGACCAAGAAGATTACCCCTATTCGAGGACCATGACCTAGATCACCCCATGTCACCTATAAGTGGACTTGGCCAAAGATGTTTGAAAGAGTCATGTCTATGTTTCGCCTTGCGAAGGAAGAGATCCCTGGCGAGGAGGAGGACCTCAAGGAGTGCCTAGAACATGATTGGGTTTATAATAAGATTCAAAAATTTAAGGATGATTACTCATACTTGAAAAAGGAAAACTGACGCTTTCAGCTTTTGGTTCATGCCTTGAGAAAGGATGTGGAGTAGCTTAAGGCAGGGATTATTGAGCACAGGGAGAATACTCACTATAGAGGTCATTGTCTTCGACTAGTCACTGATAGGATAGAGATCTCCTTTATTATTGATGTAGCAGCAGTGGTCATGTCGCTCTCGACTACCCTGGTGGAGGACATACGAGGGCTAGGATGAATAGTTGGTGATGATTAACGTAACAATATAGTACTTTATATGATATGAATGATATTTCTTTTGACTACCTATTTACTTAGTATGAAATGATTCCTTTTATTGCTTATGTCATGATTGATTTATATATGATAGGGAATTTATGATGCTATGAGTTATATGATACATGATATGATGTATGACCCATGCCATGATATGTATTATGTAATAAGTGATATATGATATGTGGCTTATGACATGACATGATAAATGCTTAGGTTGAGTACATGATAAATGTAATAGTATGATAATGGGGTTGGAAGGGTTAATAAGGAAATAGTACTAAGTTCCCTTATCGTGATAGCAGAATACCTCCCAAAAAGAAGGTTTGCATAGTAGGCCAGCCTATTAGGGCAAGTGAGGAAGCCTTATCAGACACTGCATTGCATGCCACCTCTACACCTGTATGGTCAAGGGAGAGATCTAATTCAAGGGCACCAACTATGGGCTTTAATTAATAAGCATCTTTGCAGGATGTGCAAGCTATACGCGAGGAAATGAGAGACTTGTGCAAGGAATTAGAGGAGCTACGAGCTCAAAGGTGGGAAGTGCTGCAACACAATAGAGGAATAAAGTACTGCGATAGTAGCACCTGCTCAAAGGGAGAGGAAGCAACAATATGATGAATGGATGATCGTAGAAGAATCTAAGAAGCTGCAACCACCTACCTTTTATGGCAAAGAGGGAGATGACCCACATGAATTTTTGGATGAGATGGACAAGCTAGTCTATTGATTTTCTTGCTCGGATGCCCAAGTGATTGAGTTGGTAGGACTCTAACTCAAGAAGGAGACTTGGTGTTGGTATAAGAGAAACATTGAGGAGCAACTTTATGGAGAAGATCCACCTATGTGGGCAAAATTTAAGCAAAAAGTTATGGATTAGTTCTTGCCTAAAGGAGAAAGGCAAGATAGGGCATTATAGTTTAATAAACTCAGCAGATTCGCTGCCAATATTGTTCCTACTAAAGCAAGCCACATCAACTAGTTCTTAAAGGGACTGATCACACCTTTGTTCAACTCATTGGTAGTAATGGAATTTCCAACTTTGGCCAAGCTGATAGATATGGCTAAGATAATAGAGAAGAGGTATAAGGCAGAGAGAGCCAAATGAGCTGAATGGGATTAGAAGGGAAAGCATAGGAACAAGGGTCATGGAGGAGGAGAAGGCCCAATGAAGGAATCTTTAACACCTAGACCATTGAATGGTCAAGCTAAGTAGGAACTCCCCACTTGTGGCAAGTCTAGAAAGAAGCATTCCGGAGTTTGCCAAAGAATTTCAAGTGCAGGCCTAAAATGTGGGCAAATGGGACATTTCATTAAGGACTGTTCTCAGACAAGGAATCTAGGGAATGCAACCTCGGCACCTTCACAACCCAGAGCATACCAACCCCAAGCATAAGGAGTGAAGAATAAAAGGCCAGCTAATGAGAATGCACTGATAACGGACAATAGGGGAAAGGGGTATGTCTTCACCCTCAATAAGTAAGAGGTCTGCACTTCGCACATGGCCATCACAGGTATCATTCCTATCTAGAATTCTAGTGCAAGATGTTTGATTGATTCTAGTGCTATGCATTCTTTTGTGTCTGTATGTTTTGCTAATAGTCTTGGTAGAAATAAGGCATTGATGATTGAACCATTGGTAGTATCAACTCCTTTAGGAGAAGTAATGGAAGTGAAGTACATATTTAAGGATTGTGAGGTAGATATTAATGGACAAAAACTTCTTATAGAATTGCTAGAACTAGACATGTTAGAATTTGACGTAATCTTGGGAATGGATTAGTTATATGAGTATGGGGCTTGTATTAACTGTAGAGAGAAGCTGATTGAGTTTAGAACTAAAGATAGGAAGAAGTTTGTGTATCAAGGGGATAGGATTGAGAATCCTCTAAACTTAATATCAGCTTTGGGAGCAAGAAGGATGTTAAGGAAAGGGTGGCAAGCTAACTTAGCCCGTGTAATTGATGCTGACAAAGAGATCACCGTTCGAGACTAGACTAATCCTATGGTGGAGGAGTTCATGGACATCTTTTTAGAAGATTTACCTAAAATACCCCTACATCATGAGATTGAATTCAACATCGAATTGTAACTAGGTATGCAACCTATATTGATACCGCCATACCATATAGCACTGGCAGAGTTGAAAGAATTAAAGATGCAACTGCATGATCTACTTAACAAGGGTTTTATCCAACTGAGTAGTTCACCATGGGGCACTCTAGTACTATTCATAAAGAAGAAAGATGGCTCATTCTATATCTGCATCGATTACTGCCAGCTTAACAAAGTCACTGTTAAGAATAGGTATCCTTTACAAAGGATCGATGATCTCTTTGATCAATTACAAAGAGTTAGTCACTTCTTCAAGATCCACTTAAGGTCTGACTATCACCAACTAAAGATCCATGAAGAGGATATCTGCAAGACTACCTTCTGTACTAGATATGGCCACTATAAGTTCATAGTTTTACTATTCATTCTGACGAATGCTCCTACTGCTTTCATGGATTTGATGAATCGAGTGGTCAGGCCATTCCTTGATAAGTTCACGATCGTTTTCATCAATGATATCCTAAATTACTCTAAATGCAAAGAAGAGCATGAAGAGCACTTGAGGGATGTATTGTAGACACTACGAGATCACCAGCTCTATGCTAAGCTATCTAAGTGTGAGTTTTGATGGAGTCTATCAACTTTCTTAAACATGTAGTGAGTAAGGAAGGGATCTAAGTTGATCCAATGAAAGTTGAAGCGGTAGCAAGTTGGCCACGGCCCACAATGATTTTGGAAGTATGGAGTTTCTTAGGCATGGCTAGGTATTATTGTAGATTAGTACATGACTTTTCTAAAATAACAGCTCCATTGACCAAGTTGACTGGAAAGCAAGTTAAATTCAATTGGGAAGAGTCATATGAGGAGAGCTTTTAAAAGCTAAAGAAACGCTTAATATCGACTTTAGTTTTAGTGTTACCCAAAGGAGAAGAAGGGTTCACCATCTACTGTAATGCCTTGCCAGTAGGACTTAGACGCATCTTGATGAAAATGGTAAAGTCATCACCTATGCATCACGACAACTAAAGAGGCATGAAGTGAATTATCCTACTCATGATTTGGAATTGGCTGCAATAGTGTTCACTCTAAAAATCTGGAGATATTACATGTATAGAATGAAGTGTGAGATCTACATGAATCATAAGAGTCTTCAGTACATCTTGAGCCAAAGAGACCTTAACCTAAGGTAGAGGAGATGGGTTGAATTGTTGAAGGACTACGATTGTCAGATTCTCTACCATCTTGAAAAGGTGAACATGGTAGCAGATGCCTTGAGTCAAAAATAGATGGGAAGCCTAGCTCATGTGATGGTGCAAAAGAGGCCTATCGTGAAGGAGTTAAAGGAGTTTTTTATCCAAGGCTTATGGCTATAGATTGGAGGATTGAGAGTTTTAGTGGCTCATTTCCATATGAGGTCTAAACTAATGAAAGAGATGAAGGCTTCATAAGATAAGGACCCACTCATGGTTATGCTAAAGGATGAGACGAAAGAAGGAAAGAACCCTGAGCTTTAAGTGGTCGATGGAGTTCTAAAGTGTGAAAATAGAGTATGCATACTTGATGTGGATGGGTTAAGGGAAAGGATATTGAACGATGCACATCAAACACCTTATTGTACACACCCTGGAACTACCAAGATGTACCATGATGTGAAAGCTAACTATTAGTGGCCTTGACTAAAGAAGGATGTGGCTAAGTTTATTGCATCCTGCCTCTGCCTAACTTATTAGCAAGTCAAGTACAAACATCAATAACCCTTTGGATTGTTGCAAGAAATTCAACTGCCTAAATGGAAGTGGGAGCACATCACTATGGACTTCGTGGTTGGTTTACCTAGATCCTCTAAATGATATGACTCTGTATGGGTCATAGTGGATAGACTGACAAAGTTTGCTCATTTTCTAGGATTTTAGACCACATACTCTGCAGTTCAGTATGCATAATTGTACATGGATGAGATCATAAAACTACATAGAGTGCCAAACTCCATTATCTCATATTGAGGCACTTAATTCACCTCTAGGTTCTGGCAGAAGTTGCAATAAGCATTAGGAACACAACTAGATTTTAGTACTGCTTTTCACCCTCAAACAAATGGATAGTCTAGAAGGACAATTCAAACACTCGAGGATATGCTAAGAATGTTTTGTTTTGGACTTTGGTGGTAGCTAGGATAAGTACTTACCCTTGATTGAATTCACCTACAACAACAGCTATTACTCATCTATTAGCTGTATGGGAGAAAATGTCGCACTCCAGTCTGTTGGATTGAACATGGAGACAAATATGTAGAGATGCCAAAACTACTTAAGGAGACTATCGAGAAGGTACCCTTAATCCAACTGCAGCTGAAAATGGCCTTAGTCGATAAAAGAGCTATGCAAACCCTAAAAGAAAGGATGTTCATTTTGCCATGCGAGATCACATCTTCTTGAAGGTCTCTCCAATGAAAGGTGTTATGAGATTTGGCAAGAAAGGAAAGTTATCACCTTGTTTTATTGCTCCTTTCAAAATTTTTGATAAGATTAGGGAAGTGTCTTTGTGTAATAACCCACACCCACCCTAAGAATTTTCGTGATAATTTGCTTGATTTAGAACTATTAAGGTTAAGTGTGTGCTTGTGTGGAAATTTGTGATCTAAGTGATTGATGAGTATGTGGCATATTAAATTAATTTTAATATGCATAACATGTGTTGCTATTGTGAAATAAATGATTTACATGAAATGCATTTGCATAAAAGAATTTATTTTAAATAAAATGAATTTTCATGCATTAGACAATTTTTAAGCATAAAATAATTTTAGGCGTATTTTTAAAATATTTTAAAATAAATATTTTTGAGGGAAATGTTCCAAAATTAATAAGAAAAATATTCTTTTTATTTTAATTCTATTCAGCCCAAAAATTTAAAGAAAAAGCCCAAATACCCAAAAGCCCACTACACCAAAACCTTCCTAACCTAGTTCATTAAGGGTATTAGTGGAAATTCCATTCCAACCCTAATATATATTCTAAATTTTGGCCAAATCAAGGTTCTAGCAGCCATTCCCTCATTCTTTCCATATCTTGGCAGAAAAATTCTCTCAAAATATTTCTCTCTACTGAAATATTGAAAACACCTTTCCGTTTCGCGATATCTTGACCGTAATCATAAGTTTTTATTCTCTTTCGATTTCTAAACTGATTTCTATGAACTAAATTATGGGAAAATTATTTTGAATTGGTTGATTACTGACTTTTATAGATTTAATTATACTTGGGTGAGTTTTTGGGAGAGAAAATATATTTTCCACCGAAAACACGATTCTTTCCGCTAGATTTCTCCAAAGGTGAATTCTATAACTTAAAATCACAATTTTTATGCATAAACATCATAGGGGGGGACGATTTGTGCATGGTTGTGTTCTAAACTAATTTTTGATTTGTTTTGATGGAAAATATTGGATTAAATAATATTTCTCCATATTTCTGTGATGACTAAAAACTTTCGAAAAACAAAGGAGTTCAAGGTTTTCGTGTTAGAACTTGGAAGTTGGAAAATTTTATTCTTGAATGGACATATGGCTGCCAATTTGTATGAATAAGTGCTCTAATATGATATTTTTTTTGTTTAGATGAAAAATAATGATTTGAATCATGTGTCTATTTATTGCTGAAATGAACGAAATGCGCGGAAAGCGCGAAAACTCATGATTTTTCACCTAAGCCTTAAAACTTGGAAAATTTTTATATAAACCCTATCTATGGCTGCCGAATCATATAGGGATGTGTTCTAAACTGATATTTTCTATGATTGAATGAAAAATAATAGTTTAAACAACCTATTTACATATTTCTAAAATGACCGAAAAATACCAAAAAAAAGAAAACTCATGGTTTTATGCTCTATAACTCAAAAGTTGAATTTTTGTGTATAAATAACACCAAGAGTGGCCGATTCTAATGAATTTAAATTCTAAAATGATTTTTTTTTAATTTACATGAAAAAATCTTGGTTCAAACCATGTTTTTACATATTTCTGAAATAGATGGAAAGTGCGAAAAGAAGAAGAATTTAGTTTTCTTCCTTGGTGATGCATTCGGCCTACATGAATCTTTTTTTCCCAATGGTTACAAATTTTATGTGATATGTTTTGATGACTATTGACATGTATGTATGTATAATAAATGATAAAATTGCATGTTAGTTGAAGATATGATCCTAGATAAGCTTAAATGCATCTTGGTATACTTAAGGTATCTTAACGTTATATTGTGATTAGAATGCAAATATGATTGAGAAATATGGAACTAGATGTTATGATGAATTGATGATGAACATATGGTTATGAGTTGATGAAGTGAAAGGGATCATAAGAGTTAAGCATGACACTTGAAAAGTAAATTGTTAAGATGACATATGTGGGAGTGTAAAGTGAATTAAGATAATTGTTAAAGTGAATTGATATTGAGGTAATATATTGTGATGACCTTAAAAAGGTACTAATGTGATTGTAATGTGATATCAAGAGATAGCCTATAAGTCCTAAGTATGAAGACTTTTAAAGTTAACGTGATATGTGCAAGTGATGAGTACACCTATATGTGAACTCTAATGTGTATGCTATATGTGCATGGATAGTTATGGGATAGGAGCATCATGAGTAAACAAATACTAAGTATTAACTCAAATATTATATTAGAGTTTGAGGAGCTTTAGAAGTGCAAAAGGGACTACTTGTACTAGGAGCAAAAAAACCCCAAGGTGAGTAAACATTGTATTCATTCTACAAGTGTGAGTAAACACTATGTTCATGCTACAAGCGTGAGTAAACATTGTATTCATTCTACAAGTGCAAGTAACATTTTGTTATGTTACAAATATGTGAAAACATGCTATGTCTTTGTGATCTTTGAAACCTAAGTTCTTTCTATTCTAAATATTATTATATGATTTCTTTGACAAGCTTGGGTTGCCAAGGGAAATTTGGTCAAAAACTATTTTGTTATCCAATAAGAAATTCTTGTGATTAACACCCTAAGTTATATTCTTTCCAGAACTACACTATTATTGTATCTTTTGCTTGAAAGCTAAACCACTATTGTTATTGGAATACATGTTATTGTTGCCTTATGTGATATTGTTAATTGTGATTACCATTAGCTCTAGCTATGGTACCTTTTACCCTTTATGCAGAATCCTCGTGCCGATATTGGTAATGATCGAAACCTGTGCACATGGTCTTAACCCGATGGATAGGGGTAGTGTATCCACCTTAGCTAGAAGGGGCGGTTCTAGCCGTGGAGCCTGATCAGCTTCATGCCTTATAAGTGATAGGAGTTGGAATTTGGTATAAGGCCACCTTTCCTCAATGTGTTTGAGTGATAGAGCAATAGCCTTCACTCTTTATAAGTGATAAGTGTGATTTCTGCAAACTTGCCAAATTGCACCCTTGCTAAATTGCAACCTGATTCATGAATTATAAATCATGAACTATGTGTATAAGCTATGTGTTTCCTTTTCAAAGGAATATGTGATAATGTATATGCCTTTTCATTTACTCATTGAGATCATCTATCTCACCCCTTTTTCCTTGTGTGGTTCCAGGTGAGCAAATGCGAGGAGGCAAGGTGATGGCTCAAGCATTCTACTTCACTTAGGGAATTCCTTATCCAAGTTATCAATAATACTATTTTTATGAAGTCTTATCATTAGATGCTCTGGGAATGTTGATTGATAATTATTGATACATATTATTTTTCCTTATGGATTTTATATGTAATGATTTACTTTAGTCTTCTGCAAATATATGGTATTCATCTAAATGTTTTAAATGAGTTAATGTAAGAGGTTTGGTAAGATCCTAGGTATGATTTGTTTACATGTAAGTGGGTTCTATGGACATAGGTGACCTTATGTCTCCCTATGTTCTAAGACCATCATATCTCTAAGGTTGGGATGTGACAAAGGTGGTATCAGAGCCGTAGTTTTTAAAGTCTAGTTTAGGCTTGTTTTCTATGAGTTGCTTAAGTAAAATCCTGAAGCATAGAAATTTTCCTATCATGTCACTTACAGTCTATCGCTAGCATAGCTCCGCGAAATCCTAGTAGATTTTAGTAGTCCTTGTATTTGTTTGCTTGCCTTACGATTCTTCTAACAGATGACCAAGAAGATTATGCCTGCTTGAGGATCGCGACCTAAAGCACCCCGTGTGACTTGTAAAAGGACTTGGACAGAGAAGCTTGAGAAAGTTGTAACTGTGATTCGCCCTATGAAAGAGAAGACCCCTGACGAAGAGGAGGACCCTAAGGAGCGCTTAGATCCTTATTGGGTTTATAGTAAGGTCCAAAAATTAGAGGATAACTATTCATACTTAAAGGAGGAAAATCGACGTCTTAAGGTCATGATTCATGCACTAAGAGAGGATATGCAGCAACTCAGGTCAGGGATTGTTGAGCATAGAGGAGATTACTCGCCAGTGAGGTCTGCATCTTCAACTAATCGCCATCAAGATAGAGATCTTCTTTGCTACTGATGTGGCAGCAGTGGCCATGTCGCTCTTGATTTCTTTGGAGGTGGACATGAGAACTAGGTCGAGTAGATATGATGATCGACGTAACAACATAGCACTTTATATGATATGAATGATTTTCCTTAATTGCCTAGTTACCTAGTATGAGATGATTTCTTTCATTATTATGAGATGATGTGATATTATGAGATATATGCTACTTGATTAGGATATGTGATATGTGCAAAAATCTGTGATATGTGATTCATACATGACATGTGCTTAGTGATGTGATATGGTAAATGCATCATAATGTGTGCTAGGATAAGGGGAGATTAAATGGGTTAGGATAGGGGATTAGTACTAAATTCCCTTATTATGATAGACAAAATGCCTCCCTAGAAGAAGGTTCGCACAGTTGCCCAATCCATTAGGGCTAATGATGATGTTACATCAGACACTGCATCAAATGCTGCCTCTACATCTATACGGCCAAGAGAAAGATCCAACTCGAGGGTGTGAACCCTCATTTTAGCACCTTCAAAATTAAAATTAATCTCCTCAAAGCTGGCTGGAGCATTCTTGGCACAACCGGATGCCTTTCTGTCCCCGACTGGACCTTCTGTATCAAACACCCCTTTTTTCGAAACTGATCGAAATCTACCTCAGACTAACTGTTAAAATATCCTAAAATTAATTTCGATCCTAACGACACTAATCGTTAATTTTTCTGAGCTCTATGGCTTCTAGAAACTAAACTGGAAGTCTCAAAAATTGACCCAAACATTCTCGAAAAATGAGCCATTAGGGAAAAACCTCGAGAAGCGTGCCCCGCCATGTGGCATGCTACACAGGAGCCGTGTAGCACCGCGTCAGGTTTGCGCAGTACTGCACCGCCCCTTTGCAACATGCCGCAAAGGACTGACGCGGTGCCACACAGGCCTGGTGTGGCACTGCTCCAAGGCACGGCCCATTCTGCTCCAATGGGCCCCACATGTATAAAAAGACCTTTTTACCTCTCTTTGTCCAATTATCAACCATTTTCTGACCCTATCCCCATGGTCTTTTCACATTTCCATTACCTAAATTACCCTCCACCCATTTGCCTATAAATAGGCTCCCTATTCCCTCATTTTTACACATACCAAAGGTTGGTATTGATAGCTATCTATCAACCTTCTTTTTTCTTCTCCCTCCATCCACTCTCTAATTAATTAATTAATCATTTTAATTAATTAATTAATTTTTCCACCCAAGCCTAGTTAATTAATCCTTTTAATTAACTAAAAAAATCTTTTTTCTTACAAAATAATTAATTAATTAATCTTTTTAATTAATTAATTACCTTTTTTAAATTAATTAAATCAAAAAAAATTTAATCAATTAATTAATCATTTTAATTAATTGATTATCCCTTTTTAAAAATTAAATTAAAAATGTCCTTTTCAACTCAATTACTATTTTAATTAATTAATTAATTATTTTAATTAATTAATTCACTCACCCATCACTTTTTTTTTATCATCCATCAACTCATTTTGTCTGGTCTGATAAAACGGAACTTCGGTCTGGCAAAACACTTTTTCCATCTCATCCGTCAAAATCCAAGGTATTTTAATCAAACTCATTCTCCAAACCCCAAAAATCATTTTTTTTAAGCCCCTCCACTTAATCGTGGAGTGAACTACGTGGGTTTTGATCCCCATTCAAACGGGGTACGTAGGCACATTTGGAATTTAAGTCCAAATCTCAAATCCAATTTTCCTTTAAATTAAGCATATTTTTCCTTATTTTTCTTTTGTAAATCAATTATCTTTTTACAATATTTGTAAGAGAATTTGTGGCCTTCCTAGAATCCTATAAGGGCTAGAGAGGGCATCCCACTTTTTTATGTAATTATCTTAATTAAGGAGTGATCATGTGGTTCCCCCAAATCATTAAAGATTGGAGGGAACACTCTCCTTTATTTGTGAATGTTTATTGTTCCATTATTTTTCATGCATTCATCTTATTCCATGTTCATACATTCTATTTTGCAATTATTAATGTCTTTCATGAAATTAATTTTTAAGTCAAATTAAACTTAAAGAGCCAAATTTAGATTATTTAAAACAAAAAACTTAGTCCTCGAACTCAACCCAGTTCGAAGGCTAGTGACTTTTATCTTTGGGCAAATTAACAATTTGGAGTGAAAATTGGGTTTTCCCTTAATATTTTCCCAACTAAATAAAATTAAGGTGGTGACTCCCAAAAAATCATTTTTCAAAATCAATTAACCAAATCCGAACCCGAGAGTTCCACCGTGAGTCTAAACCCGAATGAGCATCCCGGTTCCCTTTAGCGGACCAGGCTGGTGCTCGGGCAAGGCCTCACAGCTGGCGACTCCACTGGGGACTGGTTGCCACCTTTTTTTTAATAAAAAGGAAAATAAGAGGATTACTATTTGGTTAAGGAAAATTTTTCCAAAATAATCTCCTTTTGGCTCATTAAGTATAATTTGACTTTCATGCATCACTTTGCATAATAAAGGCTCCTTACCTAAACCTTAGCTTTAGGAAAACTTTTGGATGGCAAGTAGCATTGGCTCGACAACTCTCTTTGAGTATGTTGGGAGATAGTGAAAGCATTCCACACCGCGATGAATCCTTGATCATTTCAGTGGTGTAACGAGCAGTCAGTACTGTTGGACTTGCACGAGACTCCTTGCCTCACATGTGGTTAGGTATATCGATGCTATAGTGGGATGGAAACCTTTAAATCGAATCACCCTTCACCCTTGTGCATATAGTTGCCTTAGCCTTTGACCTTAGGTTCCATGTACCGTAATAATCAATACTCTCGCATGTTCATGAAACTTTTTCAGCATGCATCATGACATGATCATGCTTATACAACATGAGAAAACTCGACAAGGTCAAACCTCAAAAACTTCAAAGACCCAAATTGTTGGTCCGTTACCCTAAAAACACCTCACACACTCACCCTGTCAGTATGTAAACCCAGTAACCAACCATATGGAAGGAATCCTTTTCCTAACACACCTTCACATCATGCCATTCTTTCTTCATAATTCCATTTTCTCACTGTCTGTTTTCTATTTCAAGGTACCAATGGCTCACCCTTTTGACCAAGACATAATGGGCACCTTTTTCACCAATCTCCTCAAGAAGCAAGAGGAAGCTTTTCAAAATATACTCACCATCGCCCTCAAAACCCAAGCCGACACCTTCACCAACGCCCTCAACGCCCAGTCTACCACCTTCACCAATGCTCTCAATTCCCAACGTCAATCAGTCATCAATGAGGTGAGAGAAATGACCAATACACCTATCGCTTCTCCTCCTGCTTAGCATAACTCTACCCAAGCTGGGACCAGCCATGCCCCCACTTTTACTACTCCCATTATCGACCTCACCGATAAGGGAAAAGCTCCAGAGACGCCCACCTCTCCTCCTTTGGATATGAATGCCACCGCTCCTACTCCCACTGTGAATCCTTTTCAAAGTGGAGATTTTTCCAGCTTCCCCGAAGCCAAAAAACTGATGGAGAAATTTAAGACTTTAGAACGATCCATCAAGAATATTAAAAAGCATGAGGACATTATCGATGTCAACTTCCTTGCTCTTTTCCCAAACGCCAGGGTTCCACCCAAGTTCAAGATGCCCTTGATGGACAAGTTTAATGGCACCACTTGCCCTAAGACCCATCTCAAAATGTATGTGGGTGCCATGAGACCCTTTGGTGTGGATGATGACCTCCTTGCTCAATTATTCTAGCAGTTATTAACCGAAACTGCCGTTAAGTGGTTGTTAGATTTGGACAAAAATCATAACAAGACTTGGGATGATATCTGCAATGCTTTCATCTATCATCCGCAATGCTTTCATCAAGCAATATCATTATAACATTGAGGTAGATGTCACTCGATGAGACCTAGAAACCACTAAATAGAATCAAAGAGAATCCTTCACTGCGTTCCTTATAAGGTGGAGGGCAAAGGCAGCGCAGATGGTGAACCACCCATCCAAAGAGGAACAAATCGACATCATTGTGAAAAACCTCCTCCCACAATACCAAGTTCACTTGCACACCCAGTATCTCCCAGACCTTAAAGCCCTCATTGCTACAGCCTCTAAAATTAAGGATCTGAATCAGACTGGCCAAATCAAGGATGAATCCTCAAATTCGAGATACCGCAAGAACACCAATTTCACCTCCAACACCACTCATTCTATACCTCAAAAGGGAGGAGAAATTAATGTTGTCTCTTACCATCAACCCATGAGGTTAGAAAGAAGGAGCTTTCCTGAATTGGGAATGCCTCTAAGCACTGTCTATAAAAAGGCTCTAGAAGCCCATCTTGTCAAGCCCTTAGAACCAAGACTGCCCCCAAATCCTTTGCCCAAGAACTACAATGCCAACGAACAATGTGATTATCATCAAGGGCCTAGGCGTAAAATGGATGCTTGTAAGGCTCTGAGGCACCGAATCCAAGACCTAATAGACAGTGGGGACATCATTGCCCCAAGAGCTAAACCCAACATCACCACTAATTCGTTGCCTAACCACTAGGCAAATGTCAACCTCATTTCTTCTAACGAACCTGGAATTGATCCTCTCTCCCTCATTTACCCCATTTCGGGCTATTGTTGTGTGCTTGATCTAAATGACTTTGTCATCGAAGTCGATGCAATTACTCAAAGTAGAAGAGTCCTTCCTCCACCTCCACAACCTGTGGATTCAAACTCGATGGGTCATACATCCCTCCTCCAGCTAAAAAATTTAAACCCCATAATGAACTAGAGGAAGATCCCATTCTCAAACAGTTGAAGAAAACCCAAGCAAACATATCGATATGGAGTCTCATCTAGTCCTCTTACCCTCATCGCTAAGCTCTTTGCAAGGCTTTGAATCAATGTCAGGCTCTCATCGACATCTCACTAGAGACCCTTGTCGCATCTTTAACCAACACAGCCAAGTCCATGACCATTTTTTTAGTGATCATGATATCCCTCATGGAGATGAAAATCACAATCATGCTCTCTACATCACGATAATGACCCGAGACAAAACTGTGCCTATGGTACTAGTAGATAATGGGTCCACCCTGAATGTATGTCCACTAAAGGTGGCCAGCTGTCTAGGATTAGAGGCTTCAAATTTTATTCCATCAGACCAAGTGGTGAGAGCGTATGACAACACTAAGAGGGAGGTTTTAGGTGTAGCGAATCTCGACATCACGGTTGGACTAGTGATGATGCCAATCCCATTTCAAGTGATTGATGTCCCGACATGTTTCAATCTCCTACTTGGTAGACCATGGATTCATCAAGTGAAAGCAGTTCCTTCCTCTTTACACCAAAAGTTGAAATTTCCCCATGGTACTAATATCATAACTGTCCAAGCTGATGTATATGGGAAGAATGACATCCCAAGATCTGTGCCCATCCTAGAAATTAAGCTTGAACCATCTGCCATTCCTCTATCTGGTTTCTCGTTTGATACCATCCAGTTCATTCAAGGGGAAGGTAAGGAGTTTGTTCCTTTTGATTTTGATCCATATAGTAATGTGGCAGTAGCTAACATGATGAAGAGAATGGATTATTTTCCAGGTTTGGGACTTGGAAGAAACCAACAAGGGATCACCCATTTTCCTGAATATCCCACTACTACTCCTCCTTTTGGCCTTGGCTACACGCCCAAACCTGAAGATATTGCAGAATTGGAGGAAAAAGCCAAGCTGAGAGTTGAGGCCAAAAGACAAGGTGAGACTTTTGATTGGCTTATGCGCCCTTATTTCAAGACTCTTAATGGGTATTTTATGAAAGAAGGAGAAGATTTTCCTTACTGTTGCTTTCCTGAACCATGGTTCTGCCCCATTTTTAAGAGACTAATCCCTGGTTTTGAAATCTTCTTTGATATCAAGCTCAACCTAGAGGAGTCCAAGCCTATCTACCAATTAGAGGAGGATTGGGAAGCGAGCATGGAGCCATCTCTTTTTGAGACCATCCACATGATCACTTACCACTAAGAACTTGACCCCATCAAGCTTATCCAACCATCTCAGGCACCGCCAAATAACTGGTATTTCGAGAAGAGCACTGGTCCTGTTTTGTCTTCATCTGAGTCTTCTAAGTCCAAGTCTGAGTCCCTTGAGTCTGAGTCTGTGGAGACCTTTCAGTCCTTTTTGTCTAAATTTGTAACTCGTCCCCTTAGTTTTTCCTTTCAAAATAATGTAACCCATGATGATGGGACCTTTGTTTTCAATGAAATGAACAAGTTTTCCGCCTACTTTCCTGACTATCTATGCTCTACTTCATCTGACTCATCATTAAATGAGAAATCTGAAAAAGAAAACAAAAAATGAAAAAGGCAAAGAACCAATCAATTATGGCACAGAAGAGAATCCAAAAATTACATACATTGCATCTGCATATTTTGACATACAGGCATTAACTAAAAAAGTGCATGAATTAATGGACTATTTTGCATGGGAACCCAAGGACATAGTGGGGATAGATCTGAGCATAGCAGTTCACAAGATCCCGACTTATGAACATATGAAGCCTGTAAAGCAGAAGTTGAGAAGAATGAAGACAAAATGGTCTCTGAAGATCAAATAGGAGGTTGCCAAGTTACTAGATAGTGGTTTTATCGAACCCATCACTTATCCCTCATGGTTGGCCAATATAGTGCCTGTCCCCAAAAAGGATGAAAAAGTCCGAATGTGTGTTGATTATAGGGATTTAAGCAAAGCTTGCCCGAAGGATGGTTTCCCTTTGCCTCATATCGATTTACTTGTGGATTGCATGGCTGGTGCATCAGTGGTCTCCCTGACCAACGTCTATGCGGACTACAACTAGATCCAAGTTTACGCTCCGGATAAGGAAAAGACATCCTTCATGATAGAATGGGGCACCTATTGCTATCGGGTAATGCCTTCTGGTTTGAAGAATGTTGGGGCAACTTATCAACAAATGGCCACCACTATATTCCATGACATGATGCACAAAGATGTCGAGGTATACGTGGATGATATGGTCATAAAATCCAAAACTCCTGATGGCCATTTTGATGCTCTGGACCAATTCTTCACTAGGCTCAGGTAATATAATCTCAAGTTGAACCCAGCTAAGTGCCTTTTTGGTGCCTCTTCAAGCGTATTCTTGGGACACTTAGTCAGCCAAAGTGGTATAGAGGTGGATCCAGCAAAGTCAAAAGCAATTATAGAGATGCCTCCCCCTAAAACTGAAAAGGAGATTAGAGGTTTTTTGGGTAATCTACAGTATATTAGTCGCTTTGTTGCACAACTAGTAGACATATGTGGGCCAATCTTCAAACTATTAAGGAAAAGAGCCTTTAAACGGTGGAACGAAGAATGCCTAAAGGCCTTTGACAAGATCAAGGACTACCTCTTGAACCCGCCAATATTGCAACCCCCAAGGCAAGGTCAGCCATTGTTGCTTTACTTATCTGTAACTTTAGAAGCTATAAGGTGATGCTTGCTCAGAATGCTCCAGATTCACACAGAGAGAACACCATTTACTACTTGAGTAAACGTATGCTGGCTCTTGAGCTTAAGTACAATTAGATTGAGCAGTTGTGCTTAGCCCTAGTTTGGGTATGTCACAAACTTCAGCACTACCTATGCTCATACACAACCCATGTGCTAGCTGATAAGAGCCCCTTGAAATTCCTTATAGAGAGGCCGGTTCTTGACAGCAAGATGGCGCGATGGATGGCGATTCTTATAGCATTTGACCTAAAGTATGTCCCGAGAAAAATGGTTAAAGGAAGCATAATTGCTAACCAACTGGCTGCTACCCCTATGGGGGAAGAAATGTTCGAGCCTGAGTTCCTAGATGAGGATATCTTGATCATAGATCTTGAGGTATGGAAGTTATTCTTTGACGGCGCTGCTAAATAGTAAAGGCTACGAAGCCGGCGTAGTTCTAGTTACTCCTAAAGGAGATCATTTACCTATGGCAATTAAGCTAGCCTTCGAGGTGACCAACAATGAAGCAAAATATGAGGCATACATAGCTAGTCTAGAGGTGGCCATTAACATGAGGATAGACTATTTGGAGGTTTATAGCAATTCTAACCTCATTGTTTCCCAAGCCCTGGGTAAGTGGAAAATTAGAGAAGAGCATTTGGTTCCTTATCATCAATGCTTGAATGACTTAGCCAAAAGTTTCCATGAACTCTCCTTCCACTACTTGCCGAGGGTAAAGAATCAGTTCGCGGATGCTTTGGCCACCTTGGCCTCGATGATCGATATGAGCGATAACGAGATACACAAGCCTGTTGTTATCGAAGTAAAGCGGCAACCTGGGTATCATACCATGTGCATGAATCTCTAGTTAGCTAATGCCAAACCCTGGTTTTGGGACATCCTCAATTACATCCAGAATGGTAAGTATCCAAAAGGAGCCTCAAAAGTAGATCGGAGAACTTTAAGGCAGCTGTCCGTCGGTTTTATACCTAATGGAGGTGTGCTATATAAGAGAGCCTGGGACAACATCTACCTGCGATGCATGACTAAAGAAAAAGCCCAATAAATCATAGAGCAGGTCCATGGCAGAAAGGAAGGCCCATACATGAATGATGTATCCTTGGCACGAAAGATAGCAAACCTAGGCTACTTTTGGTTGACCATGAATGAGGACTACGCAAAGTATGTACAGAGATGTCACAAGTGTTAGATCTTTGCCAAACTCCAACATCAACCCCCTGTCCCTCTAAATCCAGTAGCAACACCATGGCCTTTTGCTACATGGGGTATAAATGTCATTGGGCGAATTTCCCTCAAGTCCTCTAGTGGGCATGAGTACATTCTGATGGCCGTAGACTACTTTACAAAATGGATTAACACGGCATCATATCAAGTCCTAAATGCAAAGAAGGTGGCACACTTCATCCAAACCAATATCCTTTATTGGTTTGGAACCCCCTTCGAAATCATCACGGACAATGGCTCTCACTTTCAAAAGGAGGTAGTCCGTCTTCTCCTGACAAAGAAGATTCAGCATCACTGCTCCTCTCCTTATCGACCACAGACCAATGGCATAGTCAAGGTGGCCAATAAGACTATAAAGACCATTTTGCAGAAGGTTATTGAAAAGCATAGAGATTGGCATGAGCGACTACCCGCTGCTTTATGGGGATACAAAACTACCGTTCGTACTCCAACGGGGGTAATCCCATACACCTTGGTTTATGGAATGGAGGCCATTCTTCCCATTGAAATGTAGACTCAATCCGCTAGGGTAATCAGGGAAAGCCAATTAAGTGAAGCCAATTAGATTAAAGGATACCATGAACAGCTAAATGCCATCGATGAAAAAAGGATGGATGCGTTGTACAGAATCCAGGGCTACCAACAGAGACTAGCTCGACACTTCAACAGGAAGGTAAAAGACAGGGGCTTAGAAGAAGGAAATTTAGTTCTGAAGGAGATTAGGGCCTCGGTTCATGACCTAAGGGGAAAGTTCAGGCCAAACTGGGCTGGGCCATATGTACTGAAGAAGATTTTATCTGGCGGAGGCGCCATTCTTGCAGATATAGATGGAAATGAGTTCTCTAATCCCTGCAATTTGGATAAGCTAAAAAGATATTTTGTCTGAACCTGCATCATTTCTATCTATTTTCCTATCCAAGGCAATGTAATCAGAACTACGTGGACCTAATTCTCCTTGAAAAAGAGAAAAAAAAATCAATGTAAGGGATACATAGGCAGCCCGACTCGGGTGTGGTCCAAAGCATAATATAAAGATACTCTGTTTGCATCACCATCTCATCTCCTCCATGCCTAATGCGACATTCGATATTTTTGTCTGAAAAAATAAAATAATAATAATAATAATAAAATAAAAGTAGGGCTCGCTAAGTTGAAAACTCGCGAGGGCAGCTTAGGAAAAAGTCAAAGCAAAATAATAATAAAAATATCTCATATAATGATGATCAAATTTTACAAAAAGCATACAATCCATGATCACAAAAAGGACAGCTTCTATTTGTATTTACAACTTGTCCTGTGGTCTTGTCAGCTTATAGGAGTGTACAAAAAAAAAAAAAAGAAACCTGCAGCTCGTGTCAGAACAACCACTAAAAATAGGCAGACAACCACCTCTACATAGGCAACCCACCTTCTCCTCCTCCTAGGATGAACATCCCCCTCAGAATCAAATCCCGCCACTATCTTCTCAATCCTCACTCCCCTAATCCGAGTCTCTGTGTCCCCCTCCATAGCATTCAATGGTCACTCATAACGTGTGAACTGCTCTCAGCGATCGCTCTAGCTGGTCTATCTTGTGTTCTGGTAATTCCAGAACTACTCCTTAAAGTCATATCTAGGACTCTTCTTTGAGGGTCCATACCCTTTGAGCCGCTAGCTGCAACCCTCCCTCGTGTCGAAGTCTAAGTCCTCCTCTATACTCTAGCAATAGCAATCCTCCTCTGTCCGCTCACTACTGTGATCCTCCTCTATGCGACCAAGGTAGTGTCACTTTGGCATCTAACCGCAGTGATGGTCCTCTGAGTCACCTCTACTACAGTCTGAGTTGCCACTATAGCCTGCAAAGTCAATCTCCTAGTGGAACCTCCAGCCTCGCTCTCAGGTCGAGTCACCTCCTCTGTCTTAGCAGCAATCCCCTGCCACTAGCACCTCCAGCAACTGCCTCCTCCATCTCGTAGCTCTCAGTCTCCCTAAGTAGCGCAGCCCGGTGCTCTCTCTCGATCGGCTAGACAGTCTTAATCAACTAATTGCAGTACCTCTCAGTGGTACCAAAACTGATCTTTGGCCTCACCGCATGAAAGCTCCTCATCCACCCCCCTCTAATAGCTCAGCAATGGGGGCAGTAATCCTCGCAGATTCCAAGAAAGGCACAACTGGAGGGACATCCTGGGTCTGACCCATCTGCCGCAGGACCCTTGTACCTTGATAAAATGACGTCCATGCCAAGCCAAGTAGATAGACCACCCGGTACCCATGACTCATCGTCATGAAGGACCTAATCCCATACCACTGGCAGTGCCAGAGTATGTCCTCTGGGGCAAGATCTAGGAGCCATCCAATCCACTCCCTGACTGACCTCCTCCTCACTAAGATGGGCCGCATCCAGTACTGGACAGCTGTATATAGACTCCTCGTCGGGGCAACAACCACTCTTAAGTGGTCCATCAACCATAACTACAAAATAAACCAAGATGAGATTCAGATATGTATAAAATATCCACTCCTAAAAGGATAGAAGCCTATAAAATTCTCCCTCTCACCTGAAGTGCTACTAGAGATACAGTCCACCTCTCTAGTCCTTGAACATAGCAGTCAAGACTCAATAGTGTCTCTGCCAGTACAACCCCGATAATAGAGTGACCCTGCTCCATCTGTAGTACCAAACCAGCCACTCTGGCATCTCCCCAATCGACTGGCCTGGAAAACAGATAGCCAGTAGTCAAACAAAAAACCAAGGCTCGCATCCTGAGCCTCTGCACTCCTACATCACTCTAATCGCCAGGATCATAAAACTCCTCTATGACAGCAGTCAAGTTCACCTGCCCCTCTACCACTATCTGACTGGCGGTGTTTGCTGGGAGAGCTAAAAACCCCTAAAAAACTCTATAGTGCCCAACCTTGAACTCAGGTACTATTAAGGTTGCCTTCAAATCACTACCGAGTATGGCACAAAACTCCTCAAATGTGGGGCATAGCTCCTCCATACCCACACCAAACTGAAAGACTCAGGCCACCAGATCCTAAAATCGAGAACACGCTCTTAAGAAAACCCAGTCCACCCGTACCCTTCTCAACGCCACCATAGCCAAAATCCCATACCTACCCAAATTTATCCTATCCACTTTGTTGAGTTTTCTCGTCCACATATGCATGTAATGATTGAAGTACGGCTCCATGTGAAAAAGAAAGAAAAGAAAAGAAGATGATGAAAAACCGAGCAAAGGAGGAAAAGTCAACAAACGGGCAGAGTTTTGACTCTCAAATGAAAAATGGATGGATTTGCCTTCAGCAATTCTGCCTTATATAAGCCCCTAGATGTCACAATCAAGCCAGAAAATGCAAAAACACTGTCAGACAAATGAATATGCCATGGCTATCTGACTCAGTGCCGCAAGCCCTCTATGCGGCGCCACAAATGCTTTTTGTAGTCAGCGCAGTCAGCTTGTGCGGCACCGCACAGTGCTGACACGGCGCCGCATATGCTGTTTACGGCACGATACTGTGGCACTACTTCAGCGATCACTTGTTTGACGCTAAAACTGCAATTCTTTGCCCCTAGTACAAGAGATAGATGACCTTTCTCTCTTCTTTAGAGCGTAAGGGATGGAAAAGCTATATCTTCTCTGAACGACGAGGGGAAGGGAGAGAAGAAAGGGGCCAATCAAAGTCAAAAGCATGCATACATCACATTCACGCATCCATAACACAAACATGTATGATAGGAAGCATCGTAGTATTTTACATAGTCATAATGTACATGGCATAAGCATGACATATCAATACATAAACATCACCTGTGCAAGAGTACTACTTCCCACTAAGGGAAACAGGTGATGTGGCTACCCTAAAAGGCTACATAGAAAGTAAAAGTTACAAAGAAAACTCAGAAATAGCATCGCAGTCACCAAATCAATAGTGCCCTCCCCTTCTGCGCCTCTGTGGAGCATCCTCATCTCCAGCCTCACGAGCATCAAACATGTCTAGACGTATTAGCATCCTATCGAGGGCAGCCTCCATTCTATGAGAAACTCTGTAAGTCCAGCGAATGAAGCCCCGAGGTATATATGGCAAACAAAATGTCAAAAACCCTGGGCATAAGAAAGTGTAAATGCCTTCCTTAAACGAAGATCATTTCTGAATGAAAGGTAGAATCATACCTTGACATCGTCTGGAATGTCTCGCATGTCTAGGCGAACAGCATCAGGAAGCTGCCACATCCTCAAGGAGCCATCTGCTCCATAATATGAAATCTCCTTAAGGATGTAGAACTCCCTGTCCCAGTTTATTGCGCCGGTATTCAAGCTTGGCCCAATGCCTCCGCCTACATCAGAGATAGGTCCTTCAAAAGTGCTCCCTCCTAGTGCCTCAGAAGTCGCATGGATGATCAGCTCCCTTAGAGGGGCAGACTAGATGGAAGAGCGACCCCCTGGTGTGATCTCATGCATCAGGAAAGCAGAACAAAAATCGTGATAGCTCTGGTCAGGGAGTTGATAAATGTGCCTGTCGTCACCATTACAAAGCATAGGGGAAGGACGGATCGCTGACCCATGTCTCATGTACACCAGGGGGGCTTGGGGATGCACCAGGAGCCGATGATCTAGAAATACACCCTCTCTCCCAGGAAAAATAAGCGGTGATAGGGTGAAGGCAACAAGAGCCATCTCCGAGAGAGGTGCTCGACAAAAATTATGCTGTCAACACCGAGACGCCACAACTCTTCGAAAGGCCTCGAGATATGTCACATTGAATGATGAGCAAAATGGTTTAAATACTAGGGTAATAAAGAAAGCAAAGTAATGAGTGTAAAACCTTTAGCTCCGTCAAATTGTCGAAGAAGGCTCGGAGTGTTAGGACTCTGTGATCGTTAGAGCTAGAACTCCAGTTAGACTCTGCCAATCTCCTTCCAGCAGGAAAATCTCCCGGCCTCTATCTGATTAATCCAGGGGCTATGAAAGCAAAATACTCATATGCCCAAAGCTGCACGCACTAGATAGTCAGAAATCATCAACATTGTAAATTAAAATGCAAGTCAAGGTATGAGAACACACCTCCCAAAGAGGCGCCGTACCACCAACAGAAAAGATGTTCCCTCGCGATAGTTCCACCATGTCATGGTACATGGCACTAAGCACTGCACCGCCCTAGTCGTACTCCCTCCGGACGCTCAAATCAACCAGGCTAGCTAAAATGTTCAGATCCATTATGTTCCTCAAGGAATGGGAGAAAGTACAACCTGCTATAATCAGCAGACACGGTTAGGCCACTATTGCATCTAGGACAATCCCACCGACAGCCGCCACCCACTCCAGCTTATTTGCCAATAAGGGGCACCTCACTTAGGTGCTATCACGAGGTGGGTCAAAAACAAAAAGAACCTGCGTCTCTTCGGCAGAGAATGTCTGTCTCCAGTCGCCGCATATGTCGAGAGGACGAGTCCCAAATCGGATCCCAGACAACAAATGCAAATTAAGTGGCGTGCAAGTCAATTCTTCACAAGCAAAGTGGAAGGTGTTCATGGTGTCCCACCACCTCTCCAGTAAAGCTTTGATCAAACTGATGTTCAAACGGTTTATAGCCGACACCCCCAAAAAGTCAACAAAGCTAGTGGACTCTAGTATAGCCCCCACAGCTTTGCCCAGGGAGACACACCTAACCACCTCCCTAAGATTACTGCAACCACCCCTGTTCTTGATTGTCTGTGCCTGCAAGGAAACGAACAAAAGCACGAGATAATCTCACAAAAGCTATGAATAAAATTGGCTTTCAGAAAAGGTAAGCAAGACTACCGACCACTAGCTGACCGTCATAGGACACATGATCTTCGGTGTCCTGTAATAGGAGGGCCGGGTGCGGATTGTCCCTAGGCGCTTCATACTGACATCCTTGACCACCCGCAGAGGAAGAAGAGGCCCTCCTTAAGGAAGCAGTTCTATGACGGGATGAGGATGCCATCTTAATCAAATGCCAGACCTGACAGGCAATGCAAGAAAAGAGCATGTTATTATCATTGTAAAAAAAAAAGCATTTTATTATTATTAAAAAGAAAAAAAGGGCATTTTATTATTATTATTAAAAAAAAAAGAAGAAGAAGAAAGAAGAATTTTATTACTACCACTATTAAAAAAAAAAAAGAGAGAATTTTATTACTACTATTATTAGAAAGAAAAAAAAGAAAAAGAAAAAGAAAAAAAAAGGCATTTTATTATTATTATTAAAAAAAAAGAAGAATTTTATTACTACTACTATTAAAAAAAAAGAATTTTATTACTACTATTATTAGAAAGAAAAAAAAAAGAAAAAGAAAAAAAAGGCATTGTATTATTATTATTAAAAAAAAAAAGAAAAAGAGAAAAAAGAGAAGAAGAATTTTATTACTACTACTATTAAAAAAAAACAAAAAAAGGTAGAGAGAAAGCTTGCTCACGTTTTGAGCAAGCAAAATGGGTGCTGCACCAAATGGGGTGCAGCCCCCATTTATAGATTTTCAAGGCACAAAAAAACAAAATAGTGTACAGTAAAAGATGCCCTATAATTTTTTAGTCGCACGAAAGTAAATTTCTCAGCCAGTATTATTTCAAAATCAGGATCCAAAAGTTATCATGTGTTCGTGAGATTTTTATCTACTCATAGTCAGCTCATTCTCCTATTTTTGGATAAGATATAGCCCTAGCATCAAAAAAAATTGGGAGATTATGAACCTGAAAAAATTCTTTAATATCCCAAGAACGGCTGGATCAAGTTCCAAAATTCATGAAAATTATCTCATCATAACCAGATTTCTTTTTCTCAAGCTCAGACTTACTTTTTCTGAGTTCATTCTCATCAAAACTGTCTAACTGATAGACAGCTTTGATGAGGGGGCAACTGTGAATCCTCATTTTAGTACCTTCAAAATTAAAATTAATCTCTCCAAAGCTAGTTTGAGGCGTGCTACAAAGGCCTAACAAGACGCCGCACAGGCCTAGTGCGGTGCCACGCTAGGGCACGCCCCATTCTGTTCCAGTGGGCCCCATATGCGTAAAAAGACCATTTTACCCCTCTTTGTCTAGTTATCAGCCATTTTCTGACCCTATCCCCATGGTCCTTTCACATTTCCATTACCTAAACTACCCTCTACCCATTTGCCTATAAATAAGCTCCCTATTCCCTCATTTTTACACACACCAAAGGTTGATATTGATAGCTATCTATCAACCTTCCTTCTTCTTCTCCCTTCATCCACTCTTTAATTAATTACTTAATCATTTTAATTAATTAATTTTCCCACCCAAGCCTAGTTAATTAATACTTTTAATTAACTAAAAAAAAATCTTTTTACTTACAAAATAATTAATTAATTAATCTTTTAATTAATTAATTACCTTTTTTAAATTAATTAAATCAAAAATTTTTTTAATCAATTAATTAATCATTTTAATTAATTGATTATCCCTTTTTAAAAATTAAATTAAAAATCTCCTTTTCAACCCAATTACTATTTTAATTAATTAATTAATCATGCTCTTTAAGAAAATTTAGCATACTTCGGCATTTGCGAAAGAGCTTTCACAAAAGGAATGTTAATGTGCAATTGTTTAAAAAGTTCAAGAAACTTACCAAATTATTCATCCATTTTGTCCTTCTTCAACCTCGCAAGATATGCAATGCGTGGTTGGAACTATTTAACCATAGGTGTAGGATCCGCTTCCTCTTTAACATCCTCTTATTTGGCATCATCATGCTTAACTGTCAATTTCTCTTTCTGCTTCTCAGGAGCCTTCAACTCTTTGCCACTCCTCAATGTAATGGCATCCAAAAAAATTTGGAGATTATGAACCTGAAAAAATTCTTTAATATCCCAAGAACGGCTGGATCGAGTTCCAAAATTCATGAAAATTATCTCATCATAACCAGATTTCTTTTTCTCAAGCTCAGACTTACTTTTTCCGGGTTCATTCTCATCAAAACTGTGTAACTGATAGACAGCTTTGATGAGGGGCAGCTGTGAATCCTCATTTTAGCACCTTCAAAATTAAAATTAATCTCTCCAAAGCTAGTTGGAGCATTCTTGGCACAACTGGATGCCTTTCCGTCCCCAACCGGACCTTCTATATCAGACACCCCTTTTTTCAAAACTGATCGAAATCCACCTCAGACTGATTGTTAAAATATCTAAAATTAATTTCGATCCTAACAACACTGACCATTAATTTTTTTGAGCTCTATGGCTTCCAGAAACTAACCTGGAAGTCTCAAAAATTGACCCAAAAATTCTCAAAAAATGGGCCATCAGGGAAAAACCTCGAGAAGCGTGCCACACCACATGGCGTGCCGCACGGGAGCCTGCGTCAGGTCTGTGCAGTATCGTACCGCCCCTTTCAGGCGTGCTGCAAAGGCCTAATGAGATGCCGCACAGGCCTAGTGCGGCGCCGCGCTAGGGCACGCCCCATTCTGTTCCAGTGGGCCCCATATGAGTAAAAAGACCTTTTTACCCCTCTTTGTCTAGTTATCAGCCATTTTCTGACCCTATCCCCATGGTCCTTTCACATTTCCATTACCTAAACTACCCTCTACCCATTTGCCCATAAATAGGCTCCCTATTCCCTCATTTTTTACACACACCAAAGGTTGATATTGATAGCTATCTATCAACCTTCTTTCTTCTTCTCCCTTCATCCACTCTCTAATTAATTACTTAATCATTTTAATTAATTGATTTTCCCACCCAAGCCTAGTTAATTAATACTTTTAATTAACTAAAAAAAATCTTTTTACTTACAAAATAATTAATTAATTAATCTTTTAATTAATTAATTACCTTTTTTAAATTAATTAAATCAAAATTTTTTTTAATCAATTAATTAATCATTTTAATTAATTGATTATCCCTTTTTAAAAATTAAATTAAAAATCTCCTTTTCAACCCAATTACTATTTTATTTAATTAATTAATCATTTTAATTAATTAATTCACTCACCCATCACTTTTTTTTTATCATCCATCAACTCATTTTGTCCGGTCCAATAAAACAGAACTTCGGTCATACAAAACACTTTTTCCATCTCATCCGTCAAAATCCAAGGTATTTTAATCAAACTCATTCTCCAAACCCCAAAAATCATTTTTTTCAAGCCCCTCCATTTAATCGTGTAGCGAACTACGTGGGTTTTGATCCCTATTGAAACAGCGTACGTAGGCACATTTGGAATTTAAGTCCAAATTTCAAATCCAATTTTCCTTTAAGTTAAGCATATTTTTCCTTGTTTTTCTTTTGTAAATCAATTATCTTTTTACAATATTTGTAAGAGAATTTGTGGCCTTCCTAGAATCCCATAAGAGCTAGAGAGGGCATCCCACTTTTTTATGTAATTATCTTAATTAAGGAGTGATCATGTGGTTCCCCCAAATCTTTAAAGATTGGAGGGAACAGTCTCCTTTATTTGTGAATGTTTATTGTTCCATTATTTTTCATGCATTCATCTTATTCCATGTTTATGCATTCTATTTTGCAATTATTAATGTCATTCATGAAATTAATTTTTAAGTCAAATTAAACTTAAAGAGACAAATTTAGATTATTTAAAACCAAAAACCTAGTCCCCAAACTCAACTCGGTTCGAAGGCTAGGGACTTTTATCTTTAGGCAAATTAACAAATTTGGAGTCAAAATTGGGTTTTCCCTTAATATTTTCCCAACTAAATAAAATTAAGGTGGCGACTCCCAAAAAATCATTTTTCAAAATCAATTAACCAAATCCGAACCTGAGGGTTCCACCGTGAGTCTAAACTTGAATAAGCATCCCGGTTCCCTCTAGTGGACTGGGCCGGTGCTCAAGCAAGGCCTCACAGAGGGCATCAACTATAGGCTCTAGTGAGCAAGCATCTTCGCAAAAAGTGCACGCCATGTGCGAAGAAATGAGAGATTTGTGCAAGGAACTGGATGAGCTACAAGCTCAAAGGCGATAAGCACCGCCAACTCAAGAAAGGAATGGAGTTATGCCACCTGCGGTAGTGACACCTGCTCGGAGAGAGAGGAAACAACTACCTAAAGAGGGAATGATGGTGGCAGAGTTTAAGAAGCTGCAACCGCCTACCTTTTGTGGTGAGGAAGGAGATGACCCTCATGAATTTTTGGATGAGATGGACAAGCTAGTCCATTGTTTATCTTGCTTAGAAGCTCGAGTTATTGAGTTGGTAGGACTCCAACTCAAGAAAGAAGCTTGGTACTGGTATGAATGGAGTATCAAAGAATGACTTTACGGGGCTGACCCACCTATGTGGGCAGAGTTTAAGCAAGAAGTAATGGATCAGTTCTTGCCAGAAGGAGAAAGGCAAATTAGGGCATTGCAGTTCGAGTAACTGAAGCAAAGGCCATGAATGTCCGTGTTAGATTATGCTAAAGAGTTTAATCGACTTAGTCGATTCGCTGTCAACATCGTTCTTATCAAAGCAAGTCACGTCAATTGTTTCCTTAAAGGACTGATCACCAACTTTACGCTAAGTTATCTAAGTGTGAGTTTTGGATGGAGTCGGTTAACTTTCTTAGACATGTAGTAAGTAAGGAAGGAATTCAAGTTGATCCCAAGAAAGTTGAAGTGGTAGCAAATTGGCCAAGGCCCACAACAGTTTCAGAAGTACAAAGTTTCTTGGGCATGGCAGGATATTACCGTAGATTCATACAGGACTTTTCTAAGATAGCAGCCCTATTGACCAAGTTGACAAGAAAGCAAGTTAAGTTCAATTGGGAAGAGTCCTGTGAAAAGAGTTTTTAGAAGCTCAAGGAGTGTTTGGTATCGGCTCCAGTTTTGACATTACCAGAAGGAGAAGAAGGATTCACTGTCTATTGCGACGCTCTGAGAGTAGGACTTGGGTGTGTTTTGATGAAAAATGGTAAAGTTATTGCCTACGCATCATGACAACTAAAGAGACATGAAGTGAATTACCCTACTCATGATTTAGAATTAGTTGTAGTAGTGTTCGCTCTAAAGATCTGGAGACATTACATATATGGGATGAAGTGTGAGATCTACACTGATCATAAGAGTCTTCAGTACATCTTGAGCCAAAGTGACCTCAACTTGAGACAAAGAAGATGGATTGAACTATTGAAGGATTATGACTATCAGATTCTCTATCATCCTAGGAAGGCGAATGTAGTGGTAGATGCCTTGAGTCAAAAGTCGATGGGAAGCGTAACTCATGTGGATGTGAGAAAAAGGCCAATCATGAAGGAAATAAAGGAATTGTTTAATCAAGGATTGAAACTGGAGATTGAAGGATCAAGAGTTTTATTGGCTCATTTTCAAGTAAGGTCTAAGTTAATGGAAGAAATAAGGGATTCACAAGATAGGGACCCATACATGATGAAGTTGAAGGATGAGATGAGAGAAGGAAAGAACTCTGAGTTTGAGGTAGTCAATGGAAATTTAAAGTATAAGAATAGAGTATGCATGCCTGATGTGGATGGACTAAAGGAAAGGATATTGAAGGAGGCACATCAGACACCTTACTGTGCTCATCCTAGAACTACCAAGATGTACCATGATGTGAAAGCTAATTATTAGTGGTCTAGACTGAAGAAGGATATGGCTAAGTTTGTAGCATCCTGCCTGACTTGCCAACAAGTCAAGTATGAACATCAACGACCCTCAGGATTGCTACAAGAGATTCGACTACCTCAATGGAAGTGGAAACGCATCACTATGGACTTTGTTGTCGGTTTACCTATAACCTCTAAAGGATATGACTCTATATGGGTCATAGTAGATAGATTGACAAAGTCTACCCATTTTTTAGGAGTTAAGACCACATATTCTGCAGCTCAGTATGCGCAGTTGTATGTAGATGAGATCGTGAAACTACATGGAGTGCCAATTTCTATCATCTCATATCAAGAGACTCAATTCACCTCAAGGTTCTAGCAGAAGTTATAAGAAGCATCAGGAACACAATTAGATTTTAGTATAGCATTTTACCCTCAAACGGATAGCCAGTTTGAAAGAATGATTCAGACACTCGAGGACATGCTAAGGATGTGTGTCTTGGATTTTGGCGGTAGTTGGGATAAGTATTTACCCTTGATTGAATTTGCCTACAACAATAGCTATCATTCATCCATTAGCATGGTGCCATACGAAGCATTGTATGGGAGAAGATGTTGTTCTCTGATTTGTTGGATTAAACCTGGAGACAAGCATGTAGAAATGCCAGAATTGTTTAAGGAGACTACCGAGAAAGTACCATTAATTCAAGATCAACTGAAGACGGCGTTCAGTCAGCAAAAGAGTTACACAGACCCTAAGTGAAAGGAAATCCAATTCGCCGTGGGAGATCACGTTTTCTTAAAAATCTCGCTAATGAAAGGAGTTATGAGATTTGGCAAGAAAGGGAAATTATCACCTCGTTTCATTGGTCCTTTTGAAATCTTAGATAAGGTTGGAGAAGTATCTTATAGACTTGCCCTGCCTCTAACTTTGGCGTATGTGCACCCAGTGTTCCACATCTCAATGCTAAGGAAGCATGTATCAGATCTATCGCACATTCTTTTACCTCCAGACATTACGTTAGATGAACAACTATCTTATAAGGAGTCACCGATAGCTATAGTGGATTAACAAGTAAAGAAACTAAGAAATAAGGAGATAACCATGATTAAGGGTCAGTGGCGAAATCATGGGATAGATGAGTGCACTTGGGAAGTAGGGGAAGAGATGCAATAGAAGCATCCTTAGCTTTTCAAGAGAAATTAGGTAAGGGTTTAAATTTGAGGATGAATTTCTTTAAGGAGGGAGAATGTAACAACCCACACCCACCCTAGGAATTTTCGTGATAAATTGCTTGATTTAGAACTATTAAGGTTAAGTGTGTGCTTGTGTGGAAATTTGTGATCTAAGTGATTGATGAGTATGTGGCATCTTAAATTAATTTTAATATGCATAATATGTGTTGCTATTGTGAAATAAATGATTTACATGAAGTGCATTTGCATAAAAGAATTTATTTTAAATAAAATGAATTTTCATGCATTAGACAATTTTTAAGCATAAAATAATTTTATGGGTATTTTTAAAATATTTTAAAATAAATATTTTTGAGGGAAATGTTCTAGAATTAATAAGAAAAATATTCTTTTTATTTTAATTCTATTCAGCCCGAAAATTTAAAGAAAAAACCCAAATACCCAAAAGCCCACTACACCAAAATCCTCCTAACCTAGTTCATTAAGGGTATTAGTGGAAATTCCACTCCAACCCTAATATATATTCTAAATTTTGGCCAAATCAAGGTTCCAACAGCTATTCCCTCATTCTTTCTATATCCTAGCAGAAAATTTCTCTCAAAATATTTCTCTCTACCAAAATATTGAAAACACCTTTCCGTTTTGTGATTTCTTGACTGTAATCATAAGTTTTTATTCTCTTTCGATTTCTAAACTGATTTCTATGAAATAAATTATGGGAAAATTATTTTGAACTGGTTGATTACTAATTTTTATAGATTTAATTCTATTTGGGTGAGTTTTTGGGAGAGAAAATCTATTTTCTACCGAAAACATGATTCTTTCCGCGAGATTTCTCTAAAAGTGAATTTTATAACTTAAAATCACAATTTTTATGCATAAACATCATAAGAGGGGGGGGGGGGGGGGGAGGGGGGGGAGGGGGGGGGGGGGGGAGAGAGGGGGGCAATTTGTGCATGGTTGTGTTCTAAACTAATTTGTGATTTGTTTTAAACTAATTTGTGATTTGTTTTGATCGAACATATTGGATTAAATAATATTTCTGCATATTTCTGTGATGACCGGAAAGTTTCGAAAAACAAAGGAGTTCAAGATTTTCGTGTTAGAACTTGGAAGTTGGAAAATTTTATTCTTGAATGGACATATGGCTGCCAATTTGTATGAATAAGTGTTCTAATATGATATTTGTTTTGTTTAGATGAAAAATAATGATTTGAATCATGTGTCTGTTTATCGCTGAAATGAACAAAATGCGCGGAAAGCACGAAAACTCATGATTTTTTACCTAAGTCTTAAAACTTGGAAAATTTTTGTATAAACCCTATCTATGGCTGCCGAATCATATAGGGATGTGTTCTAAACTGATATTTTCTATGATTGAATGAAAAATAATATTTTAAATAACCTGTTTACATACTTCTGAAATGACTGGAAAATACCAAAAACAAGAAAACTCATGGTTTTATGCTTTATGACTCAAAAGTTCAATTTTTATGTATAAATAACACCAAGAGTGGCCGATTCTTATGAATTTAAATTCTAAAATGATTTTTGTTGCATTTACAAGAAAAAATCTTAGTTTAAACCATGTTTTTACATATTTCTGAAATAGACAGAAAGTACGAAAAGAAGAAGAATTTAGTTTTCTTCCTTGGTGATGCATTCGGCCTACATGAATCTTTTTGTCTCAATGGTTATAATTTTATGTGATGTGTTTTGATGATTGTTGACATGTATGTATGTATAATAAATGATAAAATTGTATGTTAGTTGAAGGTATGATCTTAGATAAGCTTAAATGCATCTTAGTATACTTAAGGTATCTTAACCTTATATTGTGATTAGAATGCAAATATGATTGAGAAATATGGAACTAGATGTTATGATGAATTGATGATGAACATATGGTTATGAGTTGATGAAGTGAAAGGGATCATAAGAGTTAAGCATGACGCTTGAAAGTTAAATTGTTAAGATGACATGTGTGGGAGTGTAAAGTGAATTGATATTGAGGTAATATATTGTGATGACCTTAAAAAGGTATTAATGTGATTGTAATGTGATATCAAGAGAGAGCCTATAAGGCCTAAGTGTGAAGACTTTTAAAGTCAACGTGATATGTGCAAGTGATGAGTACACCTATATGTGAATTCTAATGTGTATGCTATATGTGCATGGGTAGTTATGGGATAGGAGCATCATGAGTAAATAAATACTAAGTATTAACTCAAATATTATGTTAGAGTTTGAGGAGCTTTAGAAGTGCAAAAGGGACTACGTGTACTAGGAGCAAAGAAACCCCAAGGTGAGTAAACATCGTATTCACTCTACAAGTGTGAGTAAACACTATGTTCATGCTACAAGAGTGAGTAAACATTGTATTCATTCTGCAAGTGCAAGTAACATTTTGTTATGTTACAAATGTGTGAAAACATGCTATGTGAGCCTTTGTGATCTTTGAAACCCAAGTTCTTTCTATTCTAAATGTTATTATATGATTTCTTTAACAAGCTTGGGTTGCCAAGGGACATTTGGTCCAAAATTATTTTGTTATCCAATGAGAAATTCTTGTGATTAGCACCCTAACTTATATTCTTTCTGGAACTACACTATTATTGTATCTTTTGCTTGAAAGCTAAACCACTATTATTATTAGAATACATGTTATTGTTGCCTTATGTGATATTGTTAATTGTGATTATCATTAGCTCTAGCTATGGTGCCTTTTACCCTTTATGCAAAATACTCGTGTCGATGCGAGTAATCATCGAAACCTGTGCACATGGTCTTAACCCGATGGATAGGGGTAGTGTATCCACCTCAGCTAGAAGGGGCGGTTCTAACCGTGGAGCCTGATCAGCTTCATGCCTTATAAGTGATAGGAGTTGGAATTTGGTATAAGGCCACCTATCCTTAATGTGTTCAAATGATAGAGCAGTAGCCTTCACTCTTTATAAGTAAAAAGTGTGATTTCTGCAAAGTTACCAAATTGAACCCTTGCTAAATTGCAACCTAATTCATGAATTATAAATCATGAACTATGTGTATAAGCTATGTGTTTCCTTTTTAAAGGAATATGTGATAATGTATGTGCCTTTTCGTTTACTCATTGAGATCATCTATCTCACCCTTTTTTCCTTGTGTGGTTCCAGGTGAGCAAATGTGAGGAGGCAAGGTGATGGCTTAAGCATTCTACTTCGCTTGGGGAATTCCTTGTCCAAGTTATCAATAATACTATTTTTATAAAGTCTTGTGATTAGATACTCCGGGAATGTTGATTGATACTTATTGATACATATTATTTTTCCTTATAGATTTTATATGTAATGATTTACTTTAGTCTTCTGCAAATATATGGTATTCATCTAAATGTTTTAAATGAGTTAATGTAAGAGGTTTAGTAAGATCCTAGGCATGATTTGTTTACATGTAAGTGGGTTCTACGGACGTGGGTGACCTTATGTCTCCCCATATTCTAGGACTGTAATATCTCTAATGTTAGGATGTGATACTTTGTCACATCCCAACTTTAGAGACATGATAGTCCTAGAACATAAGGAGACATAAGGTCACCCACGCCCATAGAATCCACTTAAACTTATACAAATATTGCCTAGCATCATACCAAAACCTCTTACATTAACTTAAATAAACCTTTTTTTTAACACCTTATGTTGCAAAAGCATAATTAAAATATACTTTAAACATAATCCATAAGGAAATAAAATTTGGAATCCAATTAAAATTTTGAAAGCTAACATTTCAAAATGAACATCCAAAAATAAAAATTCCTAGAGCGTCTAAGGATAACTCTTCTTAACATATTAAACTAATTTTCTTGGACAAGGAATTCCCTAAGCAAAGTAGGATGCTTGAACCATCACCTTGCCTCCTCATAATGCTCACCTGGGACCACACAAGGAAAAATAGTGAGATAGATGATCTCAATGATTAAACAATAGGGCTTATATAATAACACATATCCTATAGAAAGGGCTCATAACTCATAACTTATAGTTCATAATTCATAGTTTGTAATTTAGAAAGGTTTGTAGAAATCACATTTATAACACATAACACATAGAGTGAAGGTTGCTGCCATAATCACTCAAGCATATAGTGTGAAGGCTATTGCCGTAATCACTCGAACACATAGAGTGAAGGCTACTGCCATAATCACTTGAACACATAGAGTGAAGGCTATTGCTATAATCACTCAAACACATAGAGTGAAGGCTATTGCCACTATCACTCAAACACATAGCCGATGATTACTCGCATTAGTATGAGGATAACATAGTCGATGATTACTCACATCGGTATGAGGATTTTTGCATAAAAAAGGTTATGGGCACTATAGCTAGAGCTAATGGTAATCATTATAAAAATAGCACTAAAGAAATGTAATCATATGTGGCACAATAACAATTGATGTTTAGCTTATCAAACAAAAGAAAAATAACAGTGTAGTTCCAAAAAGGATATAAGTTAAGGCAATAATCACAAAGGTTCTTTATTGTAATTGAGTAATCAAAAATGGTTTTGGACCAAATGTCCTTTAGCAACCCAAGCTTACAAAGAAATCATTAAAATAGAAAAGAACTTAGGTTTTAAGATATCAAAGGTTCACATAACATGATAACTTGTACTTGTAACAATATCATAATGTTAACTCACACTTGTAGCATGAACACAGCGTTTGCTCACCTTGTGGTTCCTTCGCTCTTAGTACTGGTAGCCCTCGAACCTCTAGAACTCTTTAAGCTCTAACATAATATTTAATTCAATACTTAGTATATATTTAATTATCATGCTATCCTATCCCATAACTACCCCATGCACGTATAACATTCGCATAAACTTAGAGTTGCACATAACTGTGCATTTGATCACTTGCATATAACATGTTGATTTTAAAAGTCTTGCCCATTTAGCCTTTTTAGGCTCATATGAAAACACATTATAAATCATACTAACACTTTTCTTAAGTCAAGCACAATGCCATGATCTTGATATCAATTCACTTTAACAATCATCATAGTACACTTAACACTTCTATACATGTCAACTTATGAATAGCCTTTCAAATGTCATGCCTAGCTCTTATGCCCAATTTATTCAATTAATCTCCTCATCAATTCAAGATCATAAATTCATTATTGACTCATCATAAAACTTATTTTCATATTACCTAATCACATTCACATTGTAATCACAACATAAGGTTAGATACCTTAAGTATACCAAATTGTCTCTAGCCTTGTCTAGAGTCATTCCTTCAACCAACATGCAATTTAACCATTTATCATTCATATATACATGTCAAAAAATCATTGAAATACATTGCATAGAAATTATAGACATTGGGATAAGAATCCCAATGTAGGTTGAATACCCTATTAAAGAGAAAACTTGAATTTTCTTACTTTTTGCATTTTCCATCTATTACAGTAATGTGTAGAAATATGATTTGAACTAAGATTTTCCATGTAATAAAAAAAAATAATTTTAGAACATCAATCTATATGAATCAGTAACAATAGGTGTGTCATATACATGAAAATTCCAATTTTAGGTTTTAGGATGCAAAACCATGAACCTTTCTTATTTTTGGTATTTTTCGGTTACAGTAATATGTAAACTGGTGTCTTAAACCATTATTTTTCATTCAATCACAACAAATATCAATTTAGAACATCCACATGTATGAATCAGTAATCATAGATCATAATTATGCATGAAAATTCCAAGTTTAGGGTTTAGATAGAAAACCATGAGTTTTCAAGCTTTTTACGCTTTCTGTTCATTATAGTAATATGTAAACACATGATTTAAATCATTATTTTTCATCCAAACAAAACAAATATTAGTTTAGAACTCCATCATACACAATTTGGCAGCCATATATACACATGAAATCATAGAATTTTCCAATTTTTAAGTTCTAGCATGAAAACCTTAAATTTCCTTGTCATCTAAAACTTTTTGGTCATTACAATAATATGAAAAAATATATTTTAATTTAATATTTTTCATCTAAACACATAAAAAATTAGTTTAAAATCTAAATATGTAGTGGCCGCCGTGCCCCCCCCCCCCCCCCCCCCCCCCCCCTTAATGAATTTGTGTTTGAAAATTTCAATTTTTGAGTTATAGGATTCACCTTTGGCGAAATCGCGTAGGAAGGTTGATGTTTTCGGTAGAGAAATTAATTTCTCTTTCAAAAACTCACCCAAACTGAATTAAATCTATAGAAATCAGTAAATAACCAGTTCAAAAGAATTTTCTCATAATTTATTTCATAGAAATCATATGGGAAATTGAAAAGAAAGAAAAACTTATGAATATAGGTGAGAAATCGCAAAGTTGAAAGGTTTTTTCTTAATTTCTATAGAGAGAATTATTTTGAGAGAATTTTTCTATCAAAATTTAGAAAAATAGAGTGGTGGCTACTAGAAATATGGTGCAGGCTAAATTTTACATTAAATACTAGGGTTTGGGGTGCAATTTCCACTAATACCCTTAATGAGCTAGGTAAGGAGTGTTTTAGTATAGTGAACTTTTGGGTATTTGGGTTTTTTAATTAATTTAGGGGCTGGTTATAGGTAATTAAAAAGAAAATATTTTTCTTATTATTTTTTATAAAATTTCCCCCAAAACATTTATTTAAAAATTATTTTAAAATACTCATAAAATTATTTTATGCATAAAAATTGTCTTTTTGCATGAAAATTTATTTTATGTAAAATAAATTATTTATGCTAATGCACCTCAAATAAATCATTTATTTAATAATAATAACTCATATTAGGCATACTAAAATTAATTTAACATGCCACATACCCATAAATCACATTATACATAAATTTTCATAAAATCACACAGTTTGTCACAATAACCTTAAATCATAATAATTTGTCACTAAAATTCCTAAGGTATATGTGGGTTGTTAAAGTCTTATAGGCTTGCTCTACCCCTAATTACGATACATGTGTACCCAGTGTTTCATATCTCCGTGTTAAGGAAGTATGTGTCAAATCCATCTCATGTCTTGTCACCTCTAGACATTGCAATAGATGATTCGTTATCCTATGAGGAATTACCAATAGCCATAGTGGATCAAAATGTGAAGAGGTTAAGAAATAAAGAGATACCCATGATTAAGGTCCAATTGCAAAATCATAGGATGGACGAGTGCACTTAGGAAGTTGAGGAGGAGATGCGGCGGAAGCATCCTCAACTTTTTGAGAGCATATAGGTAAGTATTTAAATTCGAGGATGAATTTTTTTTAAAGGGGGAGAATGTAACAACCCACAACATCCTTAGAAATTTTCATGACAATTTGCTTGGCATAGAGCTATTAAGACTAAGTATGTGCTTTTATGAAGATTCATATGCTATGTGATTAATGAGTATGTGACATGTTAAATTAATTTTAATATGCATAAAATGAGTTATCATTGTAAAATAAATGATTTATATAAAGTGCATTAGCATAAAATAATTTGTTTTACATAAAATGAATTTTCAAGTAAAAAGACGATTTTAAGCATAAAATAATTTTATGAGTATTTTAAAATAATTTTTAAAATAAATGTTTTGGGGGAAATTTTAAAGAAAATAATAAGAAAAATATTTTTATTTTAATTACCTATAATCAGCCCCAAAAATAATTAAAAAGCCCAAATACCTAAAAGCCCACTACCCCAAACATTCATAACCTAGCTCATTAAGGGTAATCTTGGAAATTGTCCAAAACCTTACATATATATTATGAAAATTTGGCCAGCCCTCATTCCAGCAGCTACCATTCTATTATTTTATTATTTTAGTAGTAAAATTCTCTCAAAATTATTCTCTCTACTAAAATTCACAAAATACTTTCAAATTTTGCAATTTCGCAACTGTTTCTTATTTTTTTCCTTTTCTTTCAATTTATTATTGGATTTTTAGAAACTAACCATAGGAAAATTATTTTGAACTGAATATTTACTGATTTTGATTGATAAAATTTAGCCTAGGTAAATTCTTGAGAGAAAAATCAATTTTTCTACTGAAAACACCAACCTCTCGATGTGATTTTTCCAAAGGTGAATCCTACAACTCAAAATTTAAAATTTTCATGCATAAACAATACCAGGGGGATTTCTACATACTTATATTCTAAATGGATTTTTGATGTGTTTAGATGAAAAACATCAAATTAAACCATATTTCTACATTTTATTGCAATGACTGAAAAGTTTCAAAAAACAAGGAAATTCAAGGTTTTTGTCCTAGAACTTGAATGTTGGAAAATTCTATAATTTTATAATTGAATGGCTGCCGATTGGTGTGTTTTGGAATTCTAAATTGATATTTGTTATGTTTGGATGGAAAATAATGATTTAAATCATCTGTTTACATATTACTATAATGAACGAAAAGCGAGAAAACTCATGATTTTCACTCTAAATCCTAAACATGGAATTTTCATATATGAGAAAATACCTATGCTGCCAATTTGTATGTATATGAATTCTAAACTAATATTTGTTATGATTGAATGAAAAATAATGGTTTAAATCACATGTTTACATATTACTGTAATGACCGGAAAGTACCAAAAATAAGAAAACCATGGTTTTTCATCCTAAAACCTAAAGTTAGAAATTTTCATGCATATGGATCTATATATGTGCTGATTCTAACAAGTTCATGTTCCACAATGATTTTTTTTTTGATTACATGACTACATATTACTTTAATAGACAGAAAGTGCAAAAAGTAAGAGAATTCAGGTTTTCTCTTTTATGGGGCATTCAGCCTAAATTGGGATTCTTATCTCAATGTCTATAATTTTTATGTAATATATTTTAATGACTATTGGTATGTATGAATGAATGATAAATGGTTAAATTGTATGTTGGTTGAAGGAATGACACTAAACAAGGCTAAAGATAATTTGGTATACATAAGGTATCTTAACCTTATGTTGTGATTGCAATGTGAATGTGATTGGGTAATATGGAAATAGGTTTTATGATGAGTCAATAATGAATTTATGATCATGCACTCATGAGGAGATAATTGAATGAATTGGTCATAAGAAATAGGCATGACACATGAAAGGCTATTGATAAATTGACATGTACAGAAGTGTTAAGTGTACTAAGATGATCATTAAAGTGAATTAATATTAAGATAATGATATTGACTTGAGAAAATTATTGGTATAAATTATAATGTGTTTTCATGTGAGCCTACAAAGGCTAAATGGGCAAGACTTTTAAAGTCAACATGTTATATGCAAGTGATGAGTGCACATTTATGTGCAACTCTAAGTGTATACGAATGTTTTATGTGCATAGGGTAGTTATGGGATAGGATAGCATGATGATTAAATATATAGTAAGTATTGAATTAAATATTATGTTAGAGCTTGAGGAGTTCTAGAAGTTCAAGGGCTATGAGTACTAAGAGTGAAGGAACCACAAGGTGAGTAAACATTATACTATTATTACAAGTGCAAGCTATCACAATTAAGTTAATAGGAACCTTTGATATTCTTGAAACCCAAGTTCACTTCATCTTGAATTTGATTATGTGATTTATTTGTTAATCTTGGGTTACCAAAGGACAATTGGTCCAAAAACCAATAATGTTTATTCAATGATATGTAAAACCCTTTTTGAGATTGTACCTTACCTACTTTCTTTCTAGAACTACACTATTATTGGATCTTTTGTTCAAAAAGTTAAACTGCTATTGTTATCATGGTATATGTTATTATTACCTTAAGTGCTATTGTTATATGTGAATACTATTAGTTCTAGCTATGGTACCTCTAATCCTTTATGCAAAAATCCTCATGCCGATGCAGATAATCATCAGAACCTGTGCATATGGTCTTAACTTGATGGATAGGGGTAGTGTATCCACCTCAACTAAAAGGGACAATTCTAGCCATGGAGCCTGATTAGTTTCATGACTTTATAAATTATAGGTTAGGAGTTGGAATTTGGTATGAGGCCACCTCTCCCTCGAGTGAATGAGCTAGCATAGTCATTTACTCTTTATGGATGATAAGTGTTATAAGTGTGATTTCTGCAAACCTGTTATAGTGAAAATCTTGCTAAAGTGAAACTGTGAAACCATGATTTATAAATCATAAACTATATGCAATGGACTTTCTTTGAAAAATGGTATATATGATATCATAAATGTTATATTGTTTACTCATTGAGATCATCTATCTCACCTCTTTCTCTTTTGTGATTCTAGGTGACCAAATTTGAGGAGGCAAGGTGATTTCTCTATCTTTCTACTTCGCTTAGGGGATTCCTTGTTCAAGTTTTTTATTATACTACGTTATGAAGCATTACTAGTAGATGCTCTGGGAGATTATTTTGCGATATTAATTATTGATGATTTATTTTTTATATACTTGAAATGTTATTCCCTTTATAAGATGATTTCAAAGTATTTTGTTAAACTATTCTTCTGTATATTAAAGTTTCCTATATTAGTGGACATCTAAGTTAGTACATAGGGTTTGGTATGATCCTAGGCATGATTGGTATAAGTATAAGTGGGTTCTATAGCCATGGGTGAACTTATTTCTCCCCATGTTCTAGACCGTCATGTCTCTAAAATTAGGATGTGACAGGAACATGCATATATGGATTTGTTAATGGGCTCTTGGACTTTAAGGCCCAAGCCCATTGGATGGCTAGTTTATTAGGCCCATAAATGGATGAACATAAGCCTTAACATAAGTTAGAAATGGTTAGTTAAGGTTAAGTTTGATGTTGGAAAAGCCATCCATAAAATATGACTATAAAGCCACCATTTTTTACTAAGTCCATTTCCTTTTCCAACTTCAATTCTCATTTCATCCACACCCAAGTCTACATTCATTTTGCTACTTCCAAAACCATATAATGATCATTACCATTGTAGAGACAATCCTAGCCATCCAACTTGATCCAATCCTAGCCATTCATTAAGATTAAATCATAACCATTGGATTTAACTTGATTAAATCCTTAACATCCAACCCATTATATATATAAGCAAAAATTATGTTATGAAATAACATTTAACCTATCTCTACACCAAAGTTTTACCCTAAGAAAGGAAATTCTCTTTACACCACTTTTAACAAAAACCTTAACAAATCAAAGCTAATTAAGGTGAGAAATTATGTTCATTTTATCTTTTTTATGTTCTAAAGTTGATTTTAGTATTTTAGTTGCATAAAATCCTTTCTACACCATAAGAAAATTTGGCCAACCAAGGGAAACCCTACATCATGCTATTCTATCCAATAACTACCCCATGCACACATAACATTCATATACACTGAGAGTTGCACTTGAAAGGGCACTCATCACTTATACTAGCATGTTGACTTTAAAAGTCTTGTCCATTTAACCTTCATAGGCTCACATGAAAACACATTATAATTCATATCAAAACTTTTTTGAAGTCAAACACAATGTCATAATCTTAATATCAATTCACTTTAACAATCATCTTAGTATACTTAACACTTCCATACATGTTAACTTATCAATAGCCTTTCAAGTGTCATGTCTATCTCTTATGTCCAATTCATTCAATCAATCTCTTCATCAATTCAACATCATTAATTCATTATTGATTCATCATAAAATCTATTTCCATATTATCTAATCACTTCACATTCTAATAATAACATAAGGTCAACATACCTTAAGTATACCAAATTACCTCTAGGCTTGTCTAGAGTCATTCCTTCAACCAACATGCAATTTAATCATTATCATTCATTCATACATGTCAATAATCATTAAAATACACTATATAAAAATTATAGACATTGGGATAAGAATCCCAATAATGGCCGAATACCCCATTAAAGAGAATATGAATTTTCTTACTTTTTACACTTTCTGTCTATTACAATAATATGTAGAAACATTGTTTGAACCAAGATTTTTCATGTAATCAAAACAAAAATCATTTAAGAACATAAACATGTAAGAATTGATACATATATAAATCCATATGCATGAAAATTTCTAACTTTAAGTTTTAGGATGATAATAAGGAGTTTTCTTGCTTCCAGTACTTTCTAGTTATTATAGCAATATGTAAACATGTGATTTACACCATTATTTTTCCTTCAATCATAGAAAATATTAGTTTAGAACACTAATACACACCAATTGGTCAGCCATGGACAATTTTCATGCATGAAAATTCCAACTTTAGGGTTTAGAGTGAAAATCATGAGTTTTCTTACTTTCTGTGCTTTCCATTCATGACAGTAATATGTAAACACATGATTTAAATCATTATTTCCCATCCAAACATAACAAATATCAATTTAGCATTCCACCATACACAAGTTGGCAACCATATCAATATAAAACCATGAAGTTTTCTAACTTGCAAGTTCTAAAATGAAAACCTTGAATTTTCTTGTTTTCTAAAACTCTTTGGTCATTATAGTAATATGCAGAAATATGTTTTAATTCAATGTTTTTCATCTAAACACATCAAAAATCTATTTAGAAAATAAATATATAGGAATCGTCCCCTTGTAGTGTTTATGCATGAAAATTTCAATTTTGAGTTGTAGGATTCACTTTTGGAGAAATCGTGTAGAGAGGTTGGTGTTTTTGGTAGAAAAATTGATTTCTCTCTCAAGAATTCACCTAGGCCAATTTTAATCTTCTTGGTCATCTGACAAAGGAATCATAAGGCAAGCAAGCAACAACATGGATTACTATAGCCTATTAGGATTTTGTAAAACTATGCTAGCGATAGACTGCAAATGACATGATAGGAAAATTTCTACACTCTAGGATTATACTTACTCAACTTAATAAACAGAGAAGTCTACACTAGACTTTAAAAACTATAGCTCTGATATCAACTTTGTCACATCCCAATTTTAGAGACATGATGGTCCTAGAACATGAGGAGACATAAGGTCACCCATGCCCATAAAACCCACTTATACGTATACAAATCATGCCTAGGACCATACCAAACCCAATACACTAACTTAAATTTCAAATAATATAGGAAACTTCAATATGCAGAAGAATAGTTTAACAAAATACTTTGAAAACATTTTTTAAAGGAAATAACATTTAAAGTCTAAATAAAATAAATCATCAATGATTAATATCCTAAAACAAACTTTCAGAGCATCTACTAGTAACTTTTCATAACATAGTATAATTAAAGACTTGGATAAGGAATCCCCCAAGTGAAGTAGAAAGCTTGAGCCATCATCTTGCCTCCTCAAATTTCCTCACTTGGAACCACACAAAAGAAAGGGGTAAGATAGATGATCTCAATGAGTAAACAATATAGCATTTACGATATCATATATCCCATTTTTCAAGGAAAGCCCATTGCATATAACACGTAGTTCATGATTTACAAATCATGGTTTCACAGTTTCACTTTAGCAAGATTTTCACTATAACTGTTTTGTAGAAATCACACTTATAACACTTATCACCCATAAAAGAGTAAATGAGTATGCTAGTTCATTCATTCGAGGAAGAGGTGGACTTATACCAAATTCCAACTCCCAACCCATAACTTATAAAGTCGTGAAATTGATTTGGCTCCACGGCCGAAACTGCACTCTCTAGCTGAGGAGGATACACAGCCTTTATCCATCGGGTTAAGACCATGAGCCCAGGTTCTGATGATTACCCGCATCGGCATGAAGATTCTACATAAAGGGTTAGAGGTACCATAGCTCAAGCTAATGGTATTCACATTTAACAATCTCACTTAAGGCAATAATAACATGTACCATAATAACAATAATAGTTTAACTTTTTGAACAAAAGATACGATAATAGTGTAGTTTTAGAAAGAAAGTAGGTAAGGTACAATTACAAAAGGTTTTTCATATCATTGAATAAACATTATTGATTTTGGACCAATTGTCCTTTGGCAACCCAAGCTTAACAAAGAAATCACATAATTAAATTTTAATTGGAAGTGAACTTGGGTTCAAGAATCTCAAAGATTCCCATTAACTTAGGCATGATAGCTTATACTTGTAATAATAGCATAATGTTTACTCACCTTGTGGTTCTTTCACTCTTAGTATTCATAGCCCTTGAACCTCTAAAACACCTCAAGCTCTAACATAATATTTAATTTGATACTTAGTATATATTTAATCATCAATAGCCTTTCAAGTGTCATGCCTATCTCTTACGCTCAATTCATTCAATTAATCTCCTTATCAATTCAAGATCATAAATTCATTATTGACTCATCATAAAACCTATTTCCATATTACCCAATCACATTCACATTGCAATCACAACATAAGGTTAAGATACCTTAAGTATACCAAATTGTCTCTAGCCTTGTCTAAAGTCATTCCTTCAACCAACATGCATTTTAACCATTTATCATTCATTCATACATGTCAATAATCATTAAAATGCATTGCACAAAAATTATAGACATTGGGATAAGAATCCCAATGTAGGCCGAATGCCCCATAAAAGAGAAAACCTAAATTTTCTTACTTTTTGTCTTACTTTTTGCACTTTCCGTCTATTACAGTAATATGTAGAAACATGGTTCAAACCAAGATTTTTTTATGTAATCAAAACAAAAATCATTTTGGAACATGATATGTAGGAATTGGCACCTATATAGATATATATGCATGAAAATGTCAAACTTTAGGTTTTAGGATGAAAAACCATGAGTTTTCTTGTTTTTAGTACTTTCCGTTCATTACAACAATATGTAAACATGTGATTTAAATCATTATTTTTTCATTCAATCACAACAAATATCATTTTATAACATCAATACACACAAATTGGCATCCATAGATATTTCTTAAGCATGAAAATTCCAAGTTTATGGTTTAGGGTGAAAATCATGAGTTTTTCTTACTTTCCACGCTTTTCGTTTATTACAGTAATATGTAAACACATGATTTAAATCATTATTTCCCATCCAAACATAACAAATATCAATTTAGAATTGCAAAATACACCAATTGGCAGCCATTAAATTATGAAATCATAGAATTTTCCAACTTTCAAATTCTAGGATAAAAATATTGAATTTCCTTGTTTTCAAAAACTTTTTGGTCATTACAGTATTATGCAGAAATATGATTTAATTTGATATTTTCCATCTAAACACATCAAAAATCCACTTAAAATATAATATGCAGTTAGATCATTATTCCCCCCTATAGTGTTTATGCATCAAAATTTCAATTTTGAGTTGTAGGATTCACCCTTAGAGAAATTGCATAGAGAGGTTGGTATTTTCGGTAGAAAAATTGATTTCTCTCTCAAGAATTCACTTAGGCCAAATTCTATCAATAAAAATCAGTAAATATTTAGTTCATAATAATTTTCCCATGATTATTTTCATAAAAATCAAATAGCAAATTGAAAGGAAAGGAAAAACTTAGGAAACGGTCACTAAATCACAAAGTTTGAAGGTATTTTATGAATTTTGGTAGAGAGAATAATTTTGAGAGAATTTTTCTATCAAAATAATGAAATAATAGAATGGTGGCTGCTGAAATGAAGGGCTCGCTGAAATTTATATAATATATATCTAGGGTTTTGGGTAATTCCCAAGATTACCCTTAATGAGCTAGGTTAACAGTATTTCGGTGTAGTGGGCTTTTGGGTATTTGAGCTTTTTAATTATTTTTTAGGCTGATTATAGGTAATTAAAATAAAATATTTTTCTTATTATTTCCATTAAAATTCCCCTCAAAATATTTATTTAAAAATGCTCATAAAAATTATTTTATGCTTAAAAATCGCTTTGTGAATAAAAATTCAATTTATGTGAAATAAATATTTTTATGCTTATGCATTTCATATAAATCACTTATTTCACAATAATAACCCACATATGCATATTGAAATTAATTTAATATGCCACATACTCATCAATCACATAGCATATAAATTTCCATAAAAGCACATAGTTAGTCTTAATAGTTCTAATTCAAGCAAATTGGTCATGAAAACTCCTATGGTGGGTGTGAGTTTTACATTATTACATGTTGAAAAGATGATAAAATGATCAAAGTTGTAGAGGAAGCTTTAACAATGGTTAAATTGACTAAAAATTTGGTTTGACAAAATAAATAACTAATTCTAGACATGTATAGTTAAGGATTGATTAACTATGGAATGAACTCATCAATAGTAAGTGAAGAGCAGAAATGGAAGTAATTTATCTAAAGAGTTAGTACTTGTAATTGGTAACAAGTATTAAGAGTGATTGTGACCACGAGACATGGGATTATAGCATTTTAAGATAGTGCTTTAAGAATTCTTGAGTTATAATAAATTTGACAATAAGAAATAGACTTACAATATACAAAATAAGGAAAGAGATCTTACATATTTGATCGCATAGAAAATCGAGATGACATCGATTTCATAGTAGATCTTATGATATAAGAATTGTTATTAAAGAGGACTCATCAAAGAAACTGGAATAAGAAAGATAGCGAGGAAATGATAAAAAATCGATGGATATAATAAGTGTATATGAGAAAACAAGTGAGACATATAACCTAAGTATTGTCAATTGCCTTATGAAACAAGAGTATCTACTTTGAAAATTCAAGGATGAATTTTCTAAAGGGGGGTAGAATGTAATACCCAAGGTTTCCCTACCCTATTAGAGTTAGCAATAAAGACACCATAATGTTCATGGAACATGCCATTCAAGGCCTTTCTAGCACATTAAAAACCATAAGAACATCATAAGAAATGAATTTAATGAACAATGTGACAATGAGTAAAGTGGATAACCCATCAATGCTCTAGGGTGTAGAGAAACAAAGGAATAGAGGTCTATTTATAGGTAAGTAGGGTGAGTGGCAATTTAGAAATGTTAAAAATGAAGAGTCAAGAAGGGTAAGGCTGAAAAAGGGATGAAAATTGGACAAAAAAGGGGCAAAAAAGTCATTTTAAAGGGAAAAAGGGCAATTAGCAGCAAAGGGGGTATGGCACCACATATGCTATATGTAGTGCCACACGTCCTAGTTATGATGCATGGCACAGGTGAGCTACAATGCCATAGATAGCCCCTGTAATGCACACATGGAAATGGTCCCTTTTCTTAGTGATTGATGTTGGCCCATGTTGAAAATTTGAGTGTCCATATAGTTAAAAGCCCATTTTCCTTTCATAGGCGCTGCCCTCGAACCCCAGCCAATTAACTGACTAATGGGATTGCAGTACCAATTTTACCTAATGCACTAAACTTAGCAAGTAACAAGACGCAGCCTATCGGAAGGGTATAAAATTAAAGGTTTATAGTTGCTCCCTCATCATAATTGTCTTGATGATAATGAATCTAGGAGAAGCGATGGTACGAAGAACCAAAGTGATGTCTAGGTCAGTGCTTAGAAATGTTTAAGTGAGAGAAATAGTTGAAGGAAAGATGATAAAAAGAACCATACAGATATTTAAGCAATTGTTCCTAAAAATTTATGGGTGAAAAAGTGACTAATAAATGGAAGAAAGAAAAGGAACCAAAGAGATATATATATTGGTGGCTAGATATTTTTTTGGTGAATTAATGAATTTGATTGACTCAGATGAAAAACTAGGAGAAAAGAACAAGAGGGATGTCTAGATTTTGACATTTATGGGTGAAGAATTGATAAAGAAAGACACTTCTTGGAAAATATTACATGGTTTACTCAAAAAGGTGAATATTCTTAAAGGCACCTTGTTAGATTTAGGAAGGTGTAGCTTCTAAGTATACCAGCCAGCTTCGAAAGGATGTTTGTTAGCTTCGAGGAGGTACCAATCAGTTTTGAAAGATGTCAAACAACTTTGAGGAGACATTGATCAACTTTTAGAAGATGTTAGTCAACTTTAATGAGGCACCAGTCATTTTTTTAGAGATGTCAATCAGCTTCGAGGATGTCACATCCCATTTTTAAAGATATGATGATCCTAGAACATGGGGAGACATAAGGTCACTCATGCCCGTAAAACCCATTTACACATATATAAATCATGCCTAGGATCATACCGAACCTCTTACAATTACTCATTTAAAATATTTATGTGAAAACCTTTAGTTGCAGAAGATAATAATTAGATACTTCACATATAATCCATAAGAAAATGGTATTTATAATCCAGTTGAAATCTTAATAGAACATCAAAATAATTATTCCCGAAGCATCTAATGATAACCCTTTATATCGTAGTATTATTAAAGACATTGGACAAGGAATTCCCCAAATAGAGTAGAATGCTTAAGCTATCACCTTACCTCTGCATACTGCTCATCTAGAACCACACAAGGAAGAAGGGGTGAGATAGATGATCTTAATGAGTAAATAATATAGCATAAATGATATCATATATCCCATTTTTTTAAGAAATCCCATCACATATAACACATAGTTTATGATTTACAATTCATGAATCAAATATGCAATTTAGCAAGTTTTTCAATTTAGAAAGTTTCCCAATTTAACAAGTTGTAGAAATCACACTTGTTGACCTAAGTTATTTCAAAACTTAGTCAATCTCTATTTGCATCTTGTCAATCAAATTGAAAGCTATCTAATGTTTGTTCAAGTGTTTTTTTTTTTTTTTTACAAAATATATCATATTCATTGATTGAAATTGAAAAGAAATCAAAATTTTTCAAAGTATATTAGATTGCTTTTGAGTCATGACTAAGATGATGAAATTACGACCGCGACCATGAAATCACAACCATGATTATGTAACCGTGACCAAGAAACTTAAGAAGCCAATTTGATCAATTTCACTTAGACCGAATCGCGACCTCAGTCACGACCACAACTAAAAGTGTGATACTAGATTCACGATCGTGAATTGGTAGTCGCGATCGCAATATTCATACTGAGATCCAAGCTTATAATAGATAGTTGAAGAACCAACGAGAAGATGCCATGTGTTATCTAGCCATTGTGAATTATGAAGATCATGACTGCAAAAATGGAGTCGTGACCATGAAAAAGGCTTAGCGATCACGACCTAGCTCTGACAGTGCATTTAATGCAAGATATTACAGCTGTTGTGAGGATCTTGTAACAACCCACACCCACCCTAGGAATTTTCGTGATAAATTGCTTGATTTAGAACTAATAAGGCTAAGTGTGTGCTTGTGTGAGAATTTGTGATCTAAATGATTGATGAGTATGTGGCATATTAAATTTATTTTAATATGCATAGTATGTGTTGCCATTGTGAAATAAATGATTTACATAAAGTGCATTTGCATAAAAGAATTTATTTTAAATAAAATGAATTTTCATGCATAAAACAATTTTTAAGCATAAAATAATTTTATGGGTATTTTTAAAATATTTTTAAATAAATATTTTTGAGGAAAATATTCCAGAATTAAAAAGAAAAATATTATTTTCATTTTAAATCCATCCAGCCAAAATTTTTAAAGAAAAAGCCCAAATACCCAAAACCCACTACACAAAAATGCTCCTAACCTATTTCATTAAGGGTAATAGTGGAAATTCCACTCCAACCCTAATATATATTCTAATTTTTTGCCAAACAAGGGTTTCCAGAAGCCATTCCCTTATTCTTTCTGTATTCTGGCAGAAAAACCTCTCAAAATAATTCTCTCTACCGAAATATCGAAAACACTTTACCGTTTCGCGATTTCATGATCGTAATCGTAAGTTTTTATTCTCTTTCGATTTCTAAACTGTTTTCTATGAAATAAATTATGGGAAAATTATTTTAAACTGTTTTATTATTGATTTCTACAGATTCAATTCTGTTTGAGTGAATTTTTGGGAGAGAAAATTTATTTTCTACCGAAAACACGATTCTTTCCGCAAGATTTCTCCAAAGGTGAATTCTATAACTTAAAATCACAATTTTATTGCATAAACATCATAAAGGGTGGGGGGGGGGGGGCATGATTTGTACTTGTTTGCATTCTAAACTAATTTTTGATTTGTTTTGATGAAAAATATTGCATGAAATAATATTTCTGCATATTTCTGTGATGACTGAAAAGTTTCGAAAAACAAAGGAATTCAAGGTTTTCGTGTTAGGATTTGGAAATTGGAAAATTTTATTCTTTCATGAATACATGGCTGCCGATTTGTGTGAATTGATGTTCTAATATGATATTTGTTTGGTTTAGATGAAAAATAATGACTTGAATCATGTGTATGTTTATCGCTGAAATAAATGAAATGCGCGGAAAGCGCGAAAACTCATGATTTTTCACCTAAGCCTTTGAACTTAGAATTTTTTTGTATAAACCCTATCTATGGCTGCTGATTTGTGAAAGAATGTGTTCTAAACTAATATTTTCAATGATTGAATGAAAAATAATGGTTTAAACAACCTGTTTGCATATTTCTGAAATGACCGAAAAATACCGAAAACAAGAAAACTCATGTTTTGTGCACTGTAACGGCAAAGATTGAATTTTTATATATTAATGGCACCAATAGTGGCCAATTCTTATGGATTTAAGTTCTAAAATGATTTTTGTTATGTTTACATGAAAAATCTTGGTTCAAACTATGTTTTTACATATTTCTGAAATAGACGGAAAGCACGAAAAGAAGAAGAATTTGGTTTTCACCTTAATGATGCATTCCGCCTACATGAACAATTGTGTCCAAATGTTTATAAATTTTATGTGATGTGTCTTGGTGATTGTTGACATGAATGTATGTATAGTAGATGATGAAATTACATGTTAGTTGAAGGCATGATCCTAGATAAGCTTAAATGCGTTTTGGTATACTTAAGGTATACTTAAGGCATATTAATATTATATTGTGATTAGAATGCAAATGTGATTGGGAAATATGGAACTAGATGTTATGATAACTTGATGATGAATATATGGTTATGAGTTAATGAAGTAAAAGGGATCATAAGAGTTAAGTATGATGTTTGAAGGATTAATTGTTAAGTTGACATGTGTGGGAGTGTAAAGTGAACTAAGATAATTGACAAGTGAATTGATATTGGGGTAATGATAATGTGATGACCTTAAAAAGGTATTGATATGATTGCAATGTGTTTTCATATGAGCCTATAAAGCCTAGATATGCAAGACTTTTAAGTTAATGTGATATGTGCAAGTGATGAGTACACCTATGTGTGGACTCTAAATGTATGTGTATGTTATATGTACATGGGTAGTTATGGGATAGGAACATCATGAGTAAATAAACACTAAGTATTAAATCAAATATTATGTTAGAGTTTGAGGAGCCTTAGAAGTGAAAAGGGAACTACGTGTACTAGGAGCAAAGGAACCCTAAGGTGAGTAAATACAATGTTTTTGTTACAAGTGTGAATAAACATCGTATTCATATGATAAGTGTAAACAACATTTTAAATTTTATGATTTCTTTGTTAAGCTTGGGTTGCCTAGGGACATTTGGTCCAAAACTATTTTGTTTATCCAATGAGAACTTTTTGTGAATGACACCCTAACTTGTATTCTTCCTGGAACTACACTTTCATTGTATTATTGTTGAAATCCAAACCACTATTGTTATTGAAATACATGTTATTGTTGCCTTATGTGATATTGTTAATTATATTTATGAATAGCTCTAGCTATGATACCTTTACCCTTTATGCAGAATCGTCGTGCCAATGCGGGTAATCATCAGAACCTGTGCACATGGTCTTAACCCGATGGATAGTGGTAGTGTATCCACCTCAGCTAGAAGAGGCAGTTCTAGCCGTGGAGCCTGATTAGCTTCACGCTTTCTATGTGATGGGAGTTGGAATTTGGCAAAGGCCACCTCTCCTCGATGTGTTTGGAGTGAATGGAGTATAGTCTTCACTCTATAAGTGTATAAGTGTGATTTCTGCAAACTTGCTAAATTGATCCCTTGCTAAAATTACAACCTTATCCATGAGTTATAAACCATGAACTATGTGTATAAGCTATGTGTTTCCTTTCAAAGGAATATGTGATAATGTGTGTGCCTTTTTGTTTACTCATTGAGATCATCCATCTCACCCCTTTTCCTTGTGTGGTTCCAGGTGAGCAAATGTGAGGAGGCAAGGTGATGGCTCAAGCATTCTACTTCGCTTGGGGAAATTCCTTGTCCGAGTTATCAATAATACAATGTTTATGAAGTCTTGACTTTAGATGCTCCAGAATGTTAATTGAAACTTATAGAGATTTATATTATTTTCCTTATTGATTTTATATGTAACGATTTACTTTAAGTCTTTCACAAATTATGGTATTTATCTAAATGTTTTAAATAAGTTAATGAAGAAGGTTCGGTAAGATCCTAGGCATGATTGTTATATGTTAATGGGTTCTACGGGTGTGGGTGACCTTATGTCTCCCCAGTTTTAGGACCGTCATATCTCATAAGGTTGGGATATGACAGATCTTTTTTGGTATCTCTTTGTAATAGGAATTTAGAGGGAAGACACTATAAATACCCCATCCAAAAACCCTCATTATGATCTAACAACTTTCAAACTCTTGCAATTTTAATTCTCAAAGCTTTTACCTTTTAATTGTTATTACTTGATTGTTGTAAGAGCATTAATAGCTCAAAGGGTTAAGTGTTAACCTTGAAAACACATATTATTAGGTTGAGAGTGAGCCATTAGAAAATTCTTATATAGGTTTGAGTGTGAGCCTAAGAGAAACACTTGTAAGGGTTGTATGTGAGCCATTGAAAACACATTATAAGTTTGGAGTGAGCTTGAAACTCCTTGTACGCATCATCTAGTAGTAGAATACCCAATTGAGATTGGGGAGTGGATGTAGGGTTCGTTAATACCTGAACCACTATAAAATCATTTGTCTTCATTCTCTTTCCCTATCTCTTTCTATCTAAATTTGAATTTCCCACCAATTCATGGTGCATATGGGTAAATAAATGGTATCATAGCATTAGTCTCACTTTTCTTGCTTAATTGTGTGAGAAAATATCAAAATAGTCAATGAAGGGATGCATCATCTCAAGCCACACTTCGATGGTACTGATTATGCGCATTGAAATATAGAATGTAGGTATATCTTGATAGTGATGTCATTGATGTATGGGATTGCATAATCAAAGAATAAAAACCTCCATCAAGAAAAGTTGATGATGTTGAAGAATTGGTTCTGCGAAAAGAATGGGTGAATGCATAAAGAAAAGCTAATGGGAAAAATAAGAGAGCCATGGCAATTCGTCTTAGTTCACTCTTAAGAGAAGAATGTGGTAGAGTTCAACATTATTCAAGTGTGTTTAGCATTTGGAAATCTTCAGAAAACAACTATAAACGAACTAAGCAAAGTCAAGGAGAAAAAGATTCAGTTGTACACAATTGAGTATGAGCTCTTTAATATGAAACCCAATAAAAGTGTCAACGATATGACAAATAGGCTTCTAGCCCTTGTCACCAACATAAAGAAATTGGGCAAAGTATACACCTTAAATGACATAAACTATAAGATTCTCAAAACTCTCCTAAAGAAAGATTATAGAGCTAGAATTGCTAGCATAGAAGAAGCTAATAAGGATCTTGGAAAGGTTCCTACCGATGTCCTCATTGGAAAACTCTTTACCGAAGAAGTGTCTCTATTGATAAAGAAGGAAGAGAATCAAGAGAAGGAGAAAAAGAAATCCTTAGCTCTCAAATACTCCCTCAAAAGCAAAAAGGAATGTGAGAGCTCAAGTGAATTGAAGGAAAGTGAAAATGATGATGATGAAGAACTTGCTATGCTCTCAAAAAGGGTCAAAGACATCATCAAAAGAAGAAAGAAAGAAAAGAGGCCCTTTAGGAGATCATTATTAAATTACAACACAAACTCAAGCAAAGAAAAAAAGAATGACATTACTTGTTATGAATGTGGCAAGCAAGGTCATATAAAAATAGAATGTCCTAACATCAAGAAGAAAAAGAAATGGGACAAGGAGAAGAAGAAGAAGGGCTTCAAGGCAATATGAGATGATGACTCCTCAAGTGATGAAGAGGAAGAGGATGTTCCAAACTTATGTTTTATGGCCTTGGTGGACTCATCAAATGAGGTAAGCTCTAACTCTCAATCTTGTGATGATATTGATGATGATATGCATGATGAGGATGAGCTAATTAAAGCTATGAATTTAAAATGCAAAAAGTATAAATCAAAAATGAATTTTTTTAAGGAAAAGCATTCTAAGTTGGAGGAGAATTTTAAAGAATTAGAAAAACTTGTTTTAAGCTTGAAAACCTCCATGTTAGATTAAAAATCTCATTGGAGGAAATCACTTCTAAAAACTCTTCTTTTAATTCTTTATATAAAGAAAATAATGCTTTGAAAATTGAGGTTGAAGAATTAAGAAACTCAATCTCAAAATTTCACAAAGGAAAAGAAGCCTTGGATACTCTTATTGTATCATAAAGGCCATCCGTTATGAGACATGGTCTTAGCTTTGATAGCTCATCTCCATCCACATGCTTACCCACTATGTTCATAAAGGCTATAACTCCTCAAACCTCTAGCATTGAGGTAATTCATAAGGAAGTGAAAATACACACTAAACCTCTAAGTCCCAAAAGTACTCAAAAGGTTACATTAGACTCAAGAGCTAAGCCTCAAAGAGTTAACCATACATTCATGTATCAAAAAAGGCATGCTCAAAGACATCCACAACCACAACATAATACTTGTCTTTGTATGCATTCGTATCATAATGTTATGAAAAGACAAAATTTTTTTGACAAAATGGCTAAGAATACCTTCAAGTCAAAACTCAAATGCCATTATTGTATGAAAGATGGTCATATAAATGTATTTTGTTATATAAGGAAGGCTCAACTCAAGCTTAAGGACCTTCCAAGGCTAACCCCCAAGGACCCAAGTATATTTGGGTATCTAAGACAAGATGATTAATCTTTTCTTGTAGGTGTGTCTCAAATCCACTACCAAGGAGAACAAATGGCATGTAGATAGTGGATGTTCAAGACATATGACTAAAAATGCAAGCCTCTTCACAAATTTGAAAGAAAAGAGAGGTGGAAACATCACATTTGGTAACAATGCCAAAGTAAGATAGTTGGCATTGGCACCATTGGTAAGAACAATCTTTCTCTCATAGAAAATGTTCTTTTGGTTGATGGTTTAAAATTTAACTTGCTTAGTGTAAGCCAATTTTGTGATAAGGGTAATAAAGTCACCTTTGACTCTAAAGCATACATTGTCACCATTTTAGTTAATGACAATATAGTGTTTAAGGGTGAAAGGGAGGGTAATACCTACATGATTAACTTCGATGATTTCGCTAACCAAGATGTCAAGTGTTTCATGTCTATTAGCAATGAATCTTAGCTTTGGCATAGAAGGCTTAGACATGCAAGCATGGAGCTTCTTTATAGTCTTTGCAAGGATGAGCTTATTGAATGACTTCCAAAGATCAAATTCTCAAAGGACAATACCTGTAGACCTTGTCAAATAGGAAAGCAACACAAGTCATCCTACAAATCAAAAAATATTGTAAGTACTTCTAGACCCCTCCAACTTATTCATATGGATTTGCTTGGACCTAGTAGAGTTACTAGTTTAGGTGGAAAAATGCATACCTATGTGCTTGTTGATGACTACTCTAGATTTACTTAGGTTAGTTTCTTGACTCATAAGAGTGATGCTTTTCATGCATTTAAAAGTTTTGCAAAAAGAGTTCAAAATGAGAAAGGCTATTTCATTTCCACAATTAGAAGTGATCATGGAAAAGAATTTGAAAATGAATTTTTTGAAAATTTTTGCATTGAACATGGAATTTCGCATAATTTTTCCTCTCCTAGAACACCTCAACAAAATGGTGTTGTAAAAAGGAAAAATAAAACCTTGATTGAAATCGCTAAAACTATTCTTAATGAGTATAGTCTACCAACTTACTTTTGGGCGGAAGCTGTTAGTACTTCATATTACATTTCAAATAGAGTTTTTAAAGACCCATTTTAAATAAAACCTCTTATGAGTTATGGAATGGAAGAAAGCCCAAGATTTCATATTTGAGAGTTTTTGTTGCAAGTGCTACATATAAATACCAAGGATAACTTTGGAAAATTTGCTTCTAAAATCGATGAAGGTATTTTCTTAGGATATTCCACCACTAGTAAAGCTTATAAAGTCTTTAACAAAAAGATTATGGTAATTAAAGAGTCTATGAATGTTGTATTTGATGAATCTAGTAAATTTGAACTTGGGAAAGGTAGTCTTCTTGATGATCTTGTAGGTGAATTTGAAAAGCTTGGATTGGATCAAGATGAGACTCCAAATGAAGTTGAAGACCAAGTGGAAAACCAACAGGATCTTGAGGATCAATCAAATCCACAAGAAGAAAATGTTCAAGAACTTCCTAAAGAGTGGAAATACCCCAAGAATCATCCTCAGGAGCAAATCATAGGTGATCCATCTAAGGGTGTAAGTACTTGATCTCATTATAAAGCCTTAAATAATAATTTTGCTTTTGTTTCTCAAATTGAGCCAAGGACCATTAATGAGGCTCTTAATGATAAGAGTTGGGTGATTGCTATACAAGAGGAACTCAAACCAATTTGAGAGAAACAAAGTTTGGGAACTTGTTCCTAGACCCAAAGATCATCCCATTATTAGATGTAAATGGGTTTATAGAAATAAGTTAGATTAGCATGGCTTCATCACTAGGAATAAGGTTAGATTGGTTGCCAAAGGGTACAACTAATAGGAAGACATTGATTATGATGAAACTTATGCTCTGGTAGCAAGATTAGAGGCTATTAGAATTTTGCTTGCTTATGCATGTCATATGGATTTTAAACTTTTTCAAATGGATGTTAAAAGTGCATTTTTAAATGGATTTATTGAGGAGGAAGTTTATGTTAAGCAACCCTCCGATTTTAAACATCATGAACTTCCCAATCATGTCATTAAATTAACCAAGGCTTTGTATGGTTTGAAACAAGCTCCAAGAGCTTAGTATGAAAGGCTAAGTACATTTGTTTTGAAAAATGATTTTGTTAAGGACAAAGTTGACACAATACTTTTTGTAAAATAGCACAAAAATGACACTGTAATTGTTCAAACTTATGTTGATTTATTTGGTGCTACAATGAACATCTTTGTGAAGAATTTTCCAAGTGTATGACTAGGGAATTTGAGATGAGCATGATGGGTGAGCTCAAATTCTTCCTAGGACTAAAAATCAAGCAATGCAAAGATGGCATCTTCATCTACCAATCCAAACATACAAGAGAGCTTCTTAAGAAGTTTGGCATGGATGGTTGCAAAAGTAACAAGACTCCAATGAAAACATTAACTAAGCTTGACCAAGATGAAAAGGGTAAGCCTATAGATGAGAAGAAATATTGAGGTATGATTGGTTCTCTTCTCTACCTTACGGCATCTAGACCCAATATAATGTATAGTGTTTGTTTGTGTGCACGTTTTGAATCTTGTCCTAAAGAATCTCATTTGCGTGCGGTTAAAAGAATTTTGAAGTATTTACATAGGACATTGCATTTAGGGATTTAGTATCCTAGAAATTCATCTTTTACAATAATTGGTTTTTCAGATGCGAATTATGCTGGTAGTTTGCTTGATAGAAAAACACTTCTGGAACTTGTCATTTTCTTAGTGAATGTTTAGTTTCATGGTTTAGCAAGAAATAAGTTTCGGTAGCCTTGTCCACCGCCAAAGCAGAATATATTGCTGTGGGTTATTGTCACACTCAAGTTCTTTAGATGAAACAACAACTCAAATACGATGGTCAAGTGATTGATCACAGTCCCATCAAATGTGATAACACAAGTTCCATAAATCTTTCCAAAAATCCCATCCAACATTCTAGGAGTAAGCATATAAACATTAGGCATCATTTCTTGAGAGATCATGTGCAAAATGGCGATGTTGTATTATAATTTATTGATACAACTAACCAACTTGCTGATATTTTCACAAAACCCCTAAATGAAGAAAGATTAAATTTCATAAAAAGGGAAATTGGCATGCATGATGAGAGCTCATTGCCTTAGATTTTCAAAATTACATAAAGTTTTTCATTTGCATCAAAATTTTATGCATGTTATGACATTTATCTTTCATATTTCACTCAGTTAAAAATCTTGAATTGAGATGACTCTTAAGTCAATTAAATTTAATTTTGTTTTACCTTATGTAGTTTGGTTGCATGTTGGTTGCTTTATGGTTGATTTTTGGTATATTTGATCCAAATTGCTTGAAATTTATTTTCAATAATTTGTCATATAATAGTTTGTTGAATATATAATTGTATCTATTTTGATCTTGAACTATAATGGCAATTGTATTGCATATATCTTTCATCAAAAGTTTTCAAAAATTTCTATTTTTTTAAATTTGTGGTCGCTACAGATAAATCGTGGTCGTGAAATTTAAAATAATAGTTGTTATCTTTTACCCCCTTAATGTAATAACCCACACCCACCCTATGAATTTTCGTGATAAATTGCTTGATTTAGAACTATTAAGGTTAAGTGTGTGCTTTTTGTGAAAATTAGTAATCTAAGTGATTGATGAGCATGTGGGATATTAAATTAATTTTAATATGCATAATATGAGTTGCTATTGTGAAATAAATAATTTACATGAAGTGCATTTGCATAAAAGAATTTATTTTAAATAAAATGAATTTTCATGCATAAAGACAATTTTTAAGCATAAAATGATTTTATGAGTATTTTAAAATAATTTTTAAAATAAATATTTTAGGGGAAATATTACATAAATAATAAGAAAAATATTCTTTTTATTTTTAATTTTAATCAGCCTAAAATTTAAATAAAAAGCCCAAATATCCAAAAGCCCACTACATTAAAATCCTCCTAACCTAGTTCATTAAGGGTATTAGTGGAAATTGTACCCAAACCCTAATACATAATGAAAAATTTGGCCAGCCTAGGTCTTGCAGCAGCCACCACTTTAGTTTTCTATATCTTGGTAGAAAAATCCTCTCAAAATATTTCTCTCAATCGAAATTAAGAAAACATCTTTCCGTTTCACGATTTCTTGACTGTAATTGTAAGTTTTTCTCCTCTTTCAACTTCTGAACTGATTTTTATAAAATAAATTATGGGAAAATATTTTGAACTGGTTGATTACTAATTTTTACATATTTAATTCTATTTGGGTGAGTTTTTGAGAGAGAAAATCTATTTTCTACCGAAGACACAATTCTTTCCGTGAGATTTCTCCAAAGGTGAATTCCATAATTTAAAATCACAATTTTTATGTATAAACATCATTAAAAGAAGGGCGATTTGTGTATTGTTGTTTTCTAAACTGATTTTTGATCTGTTTTCACAAAAAATATTAGATTAAATAAAATTTCTGTAGATTTCTGTGATGACTGAAAGTTTCAGAAAACAAAGGAGTTCAAGGTTTTTGTGTTAGAACTTAGAAGTTGGAAAATTCTCTTACTAAATTAATATGTGGCTGCCGATTTGTGTGAGAAAGTATTCTTACATGATATTTGTTTTGTTTAAATGAAAATTAATGATTTGAATCATGTGTCTGTATATTGCTGTAATGAACAAAAAGTGTGGAAAGTGCGAAAACTCATGATTTTTCACCTAAGCCTTAAAACTTAGAATTTTTTTATATAAATACTATCTATGGCTGCCAAATCATGTATAGATGTGTTCTAAACTGATATTTGCTATGATTGAATGAAAAATAATAGTTTAAACAACCTATTTACATATTTCTGAAATGACTGAAAAATACCAAAAACAAGAAAACTCATGGTTTTGTGTTCTACAATTCAAAAGTTAAATTTTTATGTATGAAAAACACCGAAGTGTGGCCGATTCACATGAATTAATAATTTAAAAACATTTTTGTTGTGTTTATATGAAAAATTTTGGTTCAAACCGTGTTTTTACATATTTCTGAAATAGACGAAAAGTGAGAAAAGAAAAATAATTTAGTTTTTACTTTGGTGATACATTTGGCCTACATAAATATTTTTGTCCCAATATTCATTATTTTTATGTGATGTGTTTTGATAATTATTGACATGTATGTATGTATAATAAATGCTAAAATTACATGTTAATTGAAGGTACGATCCTAGATAAGCTAAAATGCATTCTAGTATACTTAAGATATAATTAAGGTATCTTAACCTTATACTGTGTTTAGAATTAGGAAATTTGGAACTAGATGTTATGATGACTTGATGATGAACACAAGTTATGAGTTGCTGAAGTAACAATTGAATAAAAAGGATCATGAGAGTTAAGCATGACACTTGAAAGGTTAATTGTTAAGTTAACATGTATGGAAGGGAAAAGTGTATTAAGATGATTATTAAAGTAAATTGATATTGAGGTAATAATATTATGATGACCTTAGAAAGGTATTGATGTGATTGCAATGACTTTTCATGTGAGCCTATAAGGCCTAAGTATGCAAGACTTTTAAAGTCAATGTATTATGTGTAAGTGACAAGTACACCTTTAGGTGGACTCTAAATGTATGTGTATGCTATATGCACATGGGTAGTTATGGCATAAGAGCATCATGAGTAAATAAATACTAAGTATTAAATAAAATATTATGTTAGAGTTTAAGGAGCTTTAGAAGTGCAAAGGGACTATGTATACTAGGAGCAAAAGAACCCCAAGGTGAGTAAACATCGTATTCATTCTACAAATGTGAGTAAACACTATGTTCATGTTACAAGTACAAGTAACATTTTGTTATATTACAAATATGTGATATCATGTTATGTGAGCCTTTGACATTTTTGAAATCCAAGTTCTTTCTATTCTAAAATATTATTATATGATTTCTTTGACAAGCTTGGGTTGCTAAAGGATATTTGGTCCAAAACTATTTTGTTTATCTAATGAGAAATTCTTGTAATTATCACCCTAACTTATATTATTCTAGAACTACACTATCATTGTATCTTTTGTTCGAAAATTAAGCCACTATTATTATTGAGATACGTGTTATTGTTGCCTTATGTGATATTGTTAATTGTGATTATCATTAGCTCTAGCTATGGTACCTTTAACCCTTTATACAGAATTCTCGTGTCGATGCGGGTAATCATCGAAATCTGTGCACATGGTCTTAACCCGATGGATAGGGGTAAGGTATCCACCTCAGCTAAAAAAGGGCGGCTTTAGCCATGGAGCTTGATCAGCTTCATGCCTTATAAGTGAGAGGAGTTGGAATTTGGTATAAGGCCACCTCTCTTTTATAAGTTCAAGTGATAAAGCAATAGCCTTCACTATTTATAAGTTATAAGTGTGATTTCTGCAAACTTGCCAAATTGAACCCTTGCTAAATTGTAACTTGATTCATGAATTATAAATCATGAACTATGTGTATAAGCTATGTGTTTCCTTTTCAAAGGAATATGTGATATGTATGTGCCTTATCGTTTACTCATTGAGATCATCTATCTCACCCATTTTTCCTTGTGTGGTTCCAAGTGAGCAAATGTGAGGAGGCAAGGTGATGGCTCAAACATTCTACTTTGCTTGGGGGATTCCTTGTCCAAGTCATCAATAATACTATTTGATGAAGTCTTATCATTAGATGCTCTGGGAATATTGATTGACACTCATTTGAGATATATTATTTTCCTTATGGATTTTATGTGTAATATTTAATTATAGACTTTTGCAATTAAAAGTATTCATCTAAATGTTTTAAATGAGTTATTGTAAGAGATTTGGTAAGATCCTAGGCATGATTTGTTTATGAATAAGTGGGTTCTACGCGTGTGGGTGACCTTATGTCTCCCCATGTTCTAGGACCATCATATCCCTAAGGTTAGGATGTGACACTTAATCCCGCTCGCGATCTATAAATCGAAAATGCGACTTTTGAATTTTTCAAAAATTGCAGTTGCAACTAGGTAGTCGCAGTCGCAACTCAGAGTTTTGCAGCATTCAAAATTAGCCATTTTTCAATGGACATTTTTGCATTTAATTCAAAAACTAGCCGTTTTCTTACCATTTGTGACCTATTTTTTGCCTACAAATACCCCACTATTTCAGTTTTTTTCCTATCTATTAACTCTCCAAACACCTTCCTGCTCAAAATTCTACTACTTTCAACTCTCTTCCAGCTTTTCTCTCTTTCAAGCTTTATTTTCTTCATCTTTTCAAACTCTTCTCCATCAATGGCTTTAAGAAGACCTTCTAGAAAAGGGAAAAAAGTCCAAACTTCCTAACAACCCTCTCCTCTTGAACTCATGAGGGGACTTACCCAAGAGGAAAACAAAATTTCCTTAGAATCTAATACAAAACCATCTTACCCTCCAAAATGCCTTCCTTAGTGTGTCTCAAAACTTTAGGAATTAAGGATAGCATCATTAGCTACCTCAAAAATCTAGAATGGGGAAAGTTTGTTTTTGTTGATGAAGATGGGTAAGATGAGCTAACTAGGAATTCCTTGCCACCTTAGTTGTCCATAAAAAACTTCATCCTACCCATGGCTAATATACCATAGATTTTTGATTTTTTGGTCACCTTTATGAGCTTTCCCTTAGTGGTCTTGCTAACATCTTTGGTCTCTAAATTGATGGTGCCTACACCATCAATGATTTCTCCCTTCACCTCAACTCTTTTTGGACCAAAATTTCCATTAAACCCAAATTCAATCCAAAATCCTCCCTTGCCAAACATATTAAGACACTTTCTCTTTGGCTTCTTCATTGGATTGTCACCCTCACCATAAATGCTAGAAGGGATAGAAATGAAAAGGTTTTCCAAAGAGATCTTTTCTTCCTCTATGGTCTTATCAAGGGAAAACCAATCCAAACTGCTAGATTTCTAATATACCAATTTCTTCACCATTCTTTAATAAAAAAAAGCACCATTCTACTCTCTTCCCATATTTCTACAATAGCCAAACATGTAGGGGCTCTTACTCCACCCAACATAGCTATTTTGCAAAGACCAATCAAAAAATCCCTTATAGATTTCCAATACATGATCAATGCCAAGGCATTGAGATAAAAGGAAGGGAAATATGATTATATTTTTTAAGATATTGGGATCCAAGAGAGGACTAGGAAAAGATCAAGAGTTGTGATAGGTGAACCTAGTCAAGCTCAAGAGGACGAACCCTAAATAGCACCTATTGTCCCTCCATCTCAACCTCAAGATGAGACCAATAGACTTCTTCAAAAAGTCTTGCGGAGACTCTCTCTTTTAGACCACATTCACTAAGACATATTTGATATGCAAGGTCATATGGGTCTTCCTCAATGCAACCTCCACTATTGGCAATTTAGTGAAGAAGAAGAGGAGGTGACATAAGAAGAGGCCTCTCATCAAGAAGAAGAGGAACCCAATGATGGAGGAGATGCTTCTTAGATTTTCTTTTTCAAATTTCTTCTTTCTTTTGTTTATTTTGCTTTGTTTCAAATTTTCTTCCTTATATTTTTTATGCATTGTAATGTGGCATTAACCAATTTCAAATTAATGCAATTATCTATTTTCTCTATTTTTATCTTGTTTATTCTTTGATATATTGTTTTGTTCCCTTTACAATCTATTTTTCTCTATTTCTTTTTGATATTGCCAATGGGGGAGAAACATAGAACTTAAATAAACTCAAATGAACATCACTTGATTATAACTTTAAGAAAATGTTCTCCACTTTGTATTTTTTTTTTTTGTAATTTGTTGCATAAATTGAGGGGGAGAACTCTTGATGAATTACATTTACATTTAACTTCTATTTTATATTTAATTTCAATTTGAATGTCATAATAAAAAAGGGGGAGACTGTTGACCTAAGTTATTTCAAAACTCAGGCAATCTCGATTTTGATCTTGTCAATTAAATTGAAAGCTATCTAATGTTTGTTCAAGTGTTTGTTTTGCAAAATATATCATATTTATTGATTGAAATTGAAAGGAAATCAAAATCTTTCAAAGTATATAGGATTACTTTTGAGTCACGACCAAGATGATGAAATTACAACTGCGACTATGAAATCGCGATCGTAACTATGTAATCCTAACCAAGAAACTTAAAAAGCCAATTTGATCAATTTCACTCAGAGCAAATCGCAACCGTAGTGCAACCGCAACTAAGGGCATGATCCTAGATTCGCGATCGTGAATTGGTAGTCGCGATCACGATATTCATATTGAGATCCAAGCTTGTAATGGATAGTTGAAGAACCAACGAGAAGATGCCACGTGTTATGTAGCCATTGTGAATTATGAAGATCACGACCATAAAATACTAGTTACGACCGCAAAAATGGAGTCGCAATTGCGAAAAAGGCTTAGTGACCATGAACTAACTTTGATACTGCATTTAATATAAGATATTATGGCTGTTGTGAGGATCCTTTTTGGTATCTCTTTGTAATGGGAATTTGGAGGGAAGAAGCTATAAATACCCCCTCCAAAGACCCTCATTATGATCCAACAACTTTCATTTAAGCTAAACTCTTGCAATTTTAAATCTCAAAGCCTTTAACTATTAATTCTTATTACTTGGCTATTGTAAGAGCATTGATAGCTCAAAAGGCTTAGTGTTAGCCTTGAAAACACATATTGTTGGGTTGAGAGTGAGCCATTAGAAAACTCTTGTATAGGTTTGAGTGTGAGCCTAAGGGAAACACTAGTAAGGGTTATGTGTAAGCCATTGAAAACACATTGTAAGTTTGGAGTGAGCTTGAAAGTTCTTGTATGCATCATCTAGTAATAAAATACCCAATTGAGATTGGGGAGTGGACATAGGGTTCGTTAATACTTGAACCACTATAAAATCATTTGTGTTCATTCTTTTTTCCTATCTCTTTCTACCTAAATTTTAATTTCCTACTAATTCAACCCCTCTTCTTGGTGCTTAAGGGCAAACAACACTTATAACATTTAACACCCAGTAAGAGTAAATGACTATGATAGCTCATTCACTCAAGGGAGAGGTGGCCTCATACCAAATTCCAACTCCTAACCCAATACTTATAAGGTCATGAAATTGATCAGGCTCTATGGCTAGAACTGCCCCTTTTAGCTGAGGTGGATTCACAACCCTTATCCATCAGGTTAAGATCATGTGCACAGGTTCTGATGATTACCCGCATTGGCACGAGGATTTCTGCATAAAGGGTTAAAGGTACCATAGCTAGAGCTAATGGTAATCACAAATAACAATATCACATAAAGCAATAATAACAAGTATCCTAATAGCAATAGTAGTTTAACTTTCTAACAAAAGATATAATGACAGTGTAGTTCCAGAAAGAATATAAGTTAGGGTAATAATCACAAAGGTATTATCATTGGATAGTCAAAAATGGTTTTGGACCAAATGTCCTTTGGCAACTCAAGTTTTCTAAAGAAATCATTTAATCATATTTTAGGATAGGAGGAACTTGGGTTTTAAAGATCTCAAAGGCTCACATAACATGATATCACATATTTGTAACATATTATAATGTTACTCACACTTATAGTATGAATACATCGTTTACTCACCTTGTGGTTCATTCACTCCAATTTCACATAGCCCCTTTGAAACTCTAAAGTTCTTCAAACTCTATCATGATATTTAATTCAATATTTAATATTTATTTATTCATGATGCTATCCTATCCCATAACTACTCCATGCACATATAACACTCACATACACTTAGATTTGCACATAACATGTTGACTTTAAAAGTCTTGCACACTTAGCTTTAGTAGGCCCATATGAAATCACATTATAACTTATGTCTATACCTTTCTAAGGTCAACACAATATTATTATCTTAATATCAATTCACTTTACCAATCATCTTATAATACTTCCATATATGTCAACTTATCGATAGCCTTTCAAGCATCATGCTCATCTCTTATGACCAATTCCTTCAATCACTCACTTCATTAATTCAATACCATTACTTCATTGTTAATTCATCATAAAATCCATTTCCATATTATCCAATCACATTCACATTCTAATCACAACATAAGGTTAAGATACCTTAAGTTACCAAAGTGCCTCTGGCTTGTCTAGTGCCATACCTTCGACTAACATGCAATTTTATCATTTATCATACATACATACATATCAATAATCATCAAAATAAATCACATAAAAATTATAGACATTGGGATAAAAATCCCATAGTAGGCCGAATGCATCATCGAAGGAAAAACTGAATTTTTCTTTCCTTTTCGCACTTTTCGTCTATTACAGTAATACGAAAAAATATGGTTTGAATCAAGATTTTTCATATAAATATAACAAGAATCATTTTAGAACATTAATGCACATGAATCGGCAGCCATATATGTGATATGTACATGGAAATTCCAATTTTAGCTTTTAGGATCCAAAAACATGAGTTTTTCTTATTTTCGGTATTTTTCGATCATTACAGTAATATGTAAACAGGTGGTTTAAATCATTATTTTTTGTTCAATCATAGAAAACATCATTTAGAACATCCTCACAAATGAATCAGGAGCCATAAGTAATAATTATATAAAAAAATTCCAAGTATTAAGGCTCAGGGTGAAAACCATGAGTTTTCACGCTTTTCGCGCTTTTCGTTCATTATAGTAATATATAAACACATGATTTAAATCATTATTTTTTATTCAAACAAAACAAATATTATATTAGAATCCATTCATATATAAATTAGAAGCCACATATTTAATTAATAATAGAATTTTCTAACTTCTAAGTTCTAGCACAAAAACCTTGAATTCTTTTATTTTCTAAAACTTTCAGTCATTATAGAAATATGTAGAAATATAATTTAATCCAATATTTTTCATCAAAACACATCAAAAATAGCTTAGAAATCATTCATGTAGGAATCGGCCTCCCTTAGTGATGTTCATGTATAAAATTTTTAATTTTAAGTTACAAGATTCACCTTTGGAGAAATCATGGGGAAAGATTTGTGTTTTCAGTAGAGAATTAAATTTCTCTTTCAAAAAGTCACTCAACCAAAATTAATTCTGTAAAAAATTAGTAAATAGCTAGTTCAAAATAATTTTCTCATAATTTATTTCATAGAAATCAGATAGGAAATTGTTAAGAAAGAAAAACTTATGAATACAGGCGAGAAATCGCAAAATTGAAAGGTGTTTTCTCAATTTCGGTAGATAGAATCCTTTTGAGAGAATTTTTCTATCAAAATACAGAAAATTAGAGTGGTGACTACTAGAAATAGGTTGTTGTCTAAAATTTTGAGGTTTAAAGCTAGGGTTTTGGGCAATTTCCACTAATACCCTTAATGAGCTAGGTTATGAGGGTTTTTGGGTAGTGGGTTTTTGGGTATTTGGGCTTTTTATTTAATTTTGAGGCTGATTATAGGTAATTAAAATAAAATATTTTTCTTATTATTTTCACTAAAATCCCCCCTAAAATATTTATTTAAAAATAATTTAAAAATACTCATAAAATTATTTTATGCTTAAAAATCGCCTTTTTACATGAAAATTCATTTTATGAAAAATAAATTATTTCATGCTAATGCATTTTATTTAAACCATTTATTTCACAATAATAATTCATATTAGACATATTAAAATTAATTTAACATGCCACATACTCATAAATCACATGATACATGAATTTCCATAAAATCATATATTTTGTTGCAACAACTCTAAATTCAAGCAATTTATCACGAAAACTCCTAGGGTAGATATGGGTTGTTACAGAGGAGGTACCAGTCAGCTTCAAAAGATGTTGGTTAGCTTTATAGAGGTACTAGTCAGCTTTAGAAGATGTCGTTCAACTTTGAAGAGGTACCTATTGTGACCCTTAATTTTACACCCTCATCATCTGACCACAACCTAACACCTACTAAATTTAGTGCACAATGCAAAGGTAGTATAGCGGTCCAGCTAAACAGTTAGCAAGTGGGGGAAATTCTTTTAGCCTTCAAATACATTGCTACTTGGACACTTCATTTTCCAACATGGACCCATATCAAAAAAAAAAAAAAAAAAAAAAAAAAAAAAAAAAAGAAGAAGCTAGCTATCTGCCAAGTGGAGCTGCATAAGGCTAGACAGATCCATGCCATGTTTGCACAGATGCTATACAAGCCTGGTGTAAATCCATGTAGATAATGCATGGATCAGCACTAGGCTTTGCATGGATCCATGCTAGTGGTCCCCTATCTAGCCTGAGAATTCCATTTTTGCCCTTTCCAGCCTAATTTCAACCACTTTTTACCTATACCCTTTTGGTCTTTTCACTCTTCCACTTCCCAAATTGCCCTCACCCCTATTTTCCTCTAAATAGCCCTTCAAATTCTTCCTTTAACTTCGCCCCCAAAACTTGTGTTGATAGACTATCCATAAGTTTTCTCTTCTTCTTCTCCCTTCAATCGCTCTCTTTAATTAATTAATTAATCTTTTTAATCAATTAATTACTCCACCATAACTCAAGTTTATTAATTAATTAATTAACCATTTTTTTCAAAATCAAATTAATCTTTTTTTTAATTAATCTACTCTTTATCCAAATTAATTAAATAATCATTTTAATTAAGTAATACATTAATACATTTCATCACATTAATTAGTTAATTAATCATTTTAGTTAATTAATTAATCATTCAATCAATCCAGTCATTCGGTCCTGATAAAACAAAACTTTGATTTGGCAACACTCTCCATCCAACTCGTACAAAGGTATCAGCCTCTTGCTCATCCATCCAACCCCCAAACAAAAATTAATCTGAAAAGTCTGTAAACCCCTCCACTTCATAGTGGAACAAACTATGTGGATTTTGATCCTCATTTAATGGGATACGTAGACACGTTTGGAATTTAAGTCCAAACCTCAAATCCAAATCTCAATTAACCCCTTTCCCTTTTCTTTTACTTTCCAATGTAATTATCTATTTTTATACTTTTTTTAATGGAATTTTTGCAATTAGTTATTTGATTACTTTAGAGTCAAGGTGCAATTTTGTGGTTCCCTTGGAATCCTTTATCTATAAGGACTAGAGGGGTCTCCTTGGCTTGTGGATATTTATTTGCTTTATTTCTTAAATTCCCTCATGTATTCATATTATGCCATGTTTATGCATTTTACTTATAATTGTCATTTAATATTTGTCATTCATAAAATCCATATTTAGAGTCAAATTAAACTTAAGAGCCAAATTGCAATTATTCAAAACCAAAACTTGGTCCTCAAGCCTAACCCGGTTCAAGGTTAGTGCTTTTATCCTTGGGTAAATTAAAATTAATAAATTAAAGTCATAATTGGGTTTTTCCTTAGTTTTTTCATTTTAAAAAATAAATTAAGGTGGCAGCTCCTGAAATCATTTTTCAAAATCTAAAAATCAATTTTTTGAATGATAGCTATTCCAATCGTAAGCACTAAAACTCATAAAATGACCTCCTTAAAAATTGTTCACCTTTCCTTAAAGCAATTTTCCTGAGCAAGGGAGGGGCGTCCGAGCAAGGTCTCACACTAGTTAGTTTTGTTAGATGTGGGTCAACTTTAAGGAGGCATTGGTCAGTTGCTAAAGATATTGATCAGCTTCAAGGAGGCACTGGTCAACTTCAAAATATGTTGGTCAGTTTCGAGGAGGTACTAGTTAGTTTTGGAAGATGTCAAAGAGGTTATTAGCTCAACTTATGCATGATTGTGCATGGTTATAGATAGTTGCACATGTAGGTATGTTTTCCATAAATGATGCATGTTTATGTATGTATATTTCAAGATTCATGGACCTTTTGTTTAATTTCTATGCTATGGATGATTTGTGATGATGCCTGTAATGGATGATTGTATTGGTGCAAAAGGGTGGATTCCTGAGTTTGCTTCATGAATATAATTTTTCATATGACTTTTGCTCTATAGAGCCATATTTTAGCCATTACATGCATTAAAGGATTGAGAAACTCTAGATGGCAAAAAGGATCAATTTGTGTAGACATGACAATGAGGCGATGGTGATGCTATGGGGAATATAGGCTGAGTGGAATTTCTTGAGGGCTTACTTTAGGTTTTAGGATCTAGTGGCCAATGTATTTTGTTTTAGTGCTGCTGAGGAGGAGTTGCTCCCTATTGTTGAGGAGTTTTGTGCTATGCTAAGCTGCATCCAGAAGTAGCTTTGGTGGTATTAAAGCTTAGAGTTAGGCATTTTCGCATTTTTTTAAGAGTTTCTAGACTTTTCTTGAGGATATTACCAGTCAAATCATTATAGTTAGGCGAATCTAACTACTATGATAGAGAAGTTTCAGGATTCTAATGACTATAGGAATTTAAGGAGGCAGAGGCTCACAACGAGCGCCTTGGTTTTCTGCTTGATAGTCAAATCTAACAGCTTGATAGAGGTGTGTTGCTCCATGGTTGGAGCTACACTGGCAAAGATATTGATGAGTCTTGGTTGTTTTGTTTAGGGTTTAGATAGATGAACTATTTCCCTAGTTATTCTTAAAGTGAGAAAATTTTGTTTATTCTTACCCTTTCTATTAGAGGTGTTTTTGTGGGATTTTGATTTCAGGTTTTAGGTTATTTTGTAGGTGTGGCTGATGGATCATTTTTAGGTGTAGCACTTCCAATAAGAGGTGCTTATACTAATTTCTAATAATACATATGCCCTATTGGGACTTAGTCAGAGAATGTATATGATATTTTTTTGTGGCTTGCCCCAGAGGACATATTTTTGCACTGCCAATGGTAAGGGATTGGATCTTTGGTGATGAGGGGCCATAAGTGTCAAGTGGTTTGCTTGTTGGGTTTTGCTTGAATGACTTTCTGCTAGGTGATGAGGATTTTGAGGTAGATTGGGCAAATTTAAGATGTGCCCCAATTATTCCCTTCTGGGAGTTTGCATAGATCACAGCTCCCATTGCTAGGTCTATCAGTGATTGGCTGAGGAGTTATCATGCTGTTTGTTCTGGAATTTCATTTGGGATAATGGAGAGGTATCATAGGTTGTTGATAAGGTTGATTTTGCCAATTGAAAAAGAGTGCCAAGCTACCCTGCTAAGGGAAATAGAGAGTGACATAACTGAGAAAGGAGAGACAACAGGAATGATAGTAAAGACAGAGGGGTTACTAGGTTTATAGAGGAGACTAGGAAAGCTACTAAAGGTTCGACATTATAGGCTACATTAATGACTCAGATTGCGGTAACAGTGACAAAAGAGACTGTGAATGCAGTAAAGGGATAGGGTGACATTACAGTGGTGGTTCAAAGAAGGACTACTATAATTAGGACAAAGAAGAGGACTATAGTTTCTAAATTTTAGAGGAGGATTATAGCTACTGTAGTAAGGAGTAGTTTATAAGCTATTACTATACAAAAGAGGATTTCTAGGAGCAAAGAATTTTTGATACTACTATGGTGGGCAATTCTACTTCTACTAGTTCTTTTACTATTGTAGCAAAGGGAGCTATAAAGATTAGATGGAGGGGTGTGACCATTTAAGGATATTATAGTGGACTCTAATTCTAATGAGGGCATGAGGGATGTGTAACCCAGGAGGAGGAGGAGGAGAATTGATTAGACCATGACTTCAAACATGACCTTTTTGCTTTTTGTTTAGGATTTTTGCTTTTGCATATACCAATAGGTTCACAAAAGCTATAGACGACATTAAAAGAGTTATCTTTATTGTCATTATAATGGGTTGTATTTTGTCAAATTTGATCACAATTATGTGAGACATCTTTTATTTTTGCTCTAATTTCTACCTAAGCTACCTTTTTGGATTTTTGACTCAACGAGCTTGCTCTAACTTTTAGCTAATTAGCCTTTTTGGATTTTCATCTTAGTGAGTTGTAACAACCCAAATCTACCCTAGGAGTTTTAGCAACAAATTATTTGAATTTAGGATTATTGTGACAAATTGTGTAACTGTGTGAAAATCTATGTGTGACATGATTTATGGATTTGGAGCATGTTAAATTAATTTTATTATGCCTAATATGAATTATTATTATGAAATAAATGATTTAAATAAAATGCATTAGCATGAAATAATTTATTTTTCGGAAAATGAATTTTCATGCATAAAGACAATTTTTAAGCATAAAATAATTTGACAAGTATTTTAAAATAATTTTTATATAAATGTTTCGGGGGAAATATTACAGAAAATAATAATAAAAATATTCATTTTTTAATTACCTATAATCAGCCCCTAAATTAAATAAAAAGCTTAAATACGTAAAAGCCTACTACCCAAAAACCTTCCAAACTTAGCTCACTAAGGATATTATTGGAAATTACCCAAAACCCTACATTTAAACAGCAAATTTTGGCCAGCAATCTCATTCCAGCAGCCATCACTCTATTGTTATGTATTTTCTCTATTTTTATGTATTTTGACAAAAAATTCTCTCAAAATAATTCTCTCAACAGAAATTAAGAAAACACCTTTCAACTTTGCGATTTATCACCGTATTCATACATTTTTCTTTCTTTTCAATTTCCTATCTGATTTCTATAAAATAAATTATGAAAAAATTATTTTGAACTAGTTATTTACTGATTTTTATAGATTTAATTCAGTTTGGGTGAGTTTTTGAAAGAGAAATCTATTTCTCTATCGAAAACACAAATTTTTCTATGCGATTTCTCCAAAGGTCAATCTTGTAACACAAAATTGAAATTTTCAAACATAAATTCATTAAGGGGGTGGCTACTGCATATTTAGATTCTAAACTAATTTTTGATTTGTTTTGATGAAAAATATTGGATTAAATCATATTCTTACATATTACTGTAATAACTAAAAAGTTTCATAAAACAAGAAAATTCAAGGTTTTCGCTTGAAAGTTGGAAAATTCTATGGTTTGATAATTCCGTGGAGCTAAATTGTGATGATTGATGTCCTAAATTGATTTTTTTTTGGATGAAAATAATGATTTAAATATGTGTTTATATATTACTGTAATAAACGAAAAGCGCGAAAACTCATGATTTTCACCCTAAACCTTAAAACTTGGAATTTTCATGCATAATTATGATCTATGGTTGTGATTCATACATGTGGATGTTCTAAACTAATATTTTCTATGATTGAATGAAAAATAATGGTTTAAAACACAAGTTCATATATTACTATAATGACCGGAAAATACCGAAAACAAGAAAGGTTCATAGTTTTGCATCCTAAAACCTAAAATTGAAATTTTCATGTATATGTCACACCTATTATTGCTGATTCATATAGATTGATGTTCTAAAATGATTTTCTTTTTTTTTCTTTTGTGTTTACATGAAAATTTTTGGTTGAAACCATGTTTCTACATATTATTGTAATAGACAGAAAGTGCGAGAAGTAAGGAAATTCAGTTTTCTCATTTAAGAGGCATTTGACCTACATTGAAATTTTTATCCCAATGTCTATAATTTTTAGGTGATGTATTTTAATGATTATTGACATGTATGTATGAATGATAAATGGTCAAATTGCATGTTGGTTGAGGGAATGACTCTAAACAAGCCTAGAGGCACTTTGGTATACTTAAGGTATACCTAAAGTATCTTACTCTTATGTTGTGATTAGAATATGAATGTGATTGGGAAATATGGAAATAGATTTTATGATGACTTGATAATGAATTAATGATTTTGAATTGATGAGGAGATTGATTAAATAAATGGGTCATAAGAGTTAAGCATGACATTGGAAAGGTCATTTGTTAAGTGAATTGATATTAAGATAGTGATATTGTGTTAACCATAGAAAGGTATTGACAAGAGTTATAATTTATTTTCATATGGGCCTATAAGGGCTAAATGTATAAGACTTTAAAAGTCAACATGTTATATGCGAATGATGAGTGCACTTATATGTGTAACTCTAAGTGTATGTGAATGTTATATGTGCAAGGGGCATGATTAATTAAATACTAAGTATTGAATTGAATATTATGTTAAAGCTTGAGGAGTTTTAGAGGATCAAAAGGGCTACATGTACTAGGAGAAAAGGATCCATAAGGTGAGTAAACACTATATTCATACTATACGTGTAAGTAAACATTATGTTATATTACAAGTTTGTGATATAATGTTATGTGAGCCCTTGAGATCTTAAAACCCAAGTTTCTTTCTATCCTAAATTGTGATTATATGATTTCTTTGTTAAGCTTAGGTCACCAATGGACAATTGGTCCAAAGCCATTAATATTTATTCAATGATATAAAAGACCCTTTGTAATTGTTACCTTACCTACTTTCTTTGTAGAACTACACTATTATTGTATCTTATTTTCAAAAAGTTAAACTACTATTGCTATTATGATACATGTTATTATTACCTAAAGTGCTATTGTTATATGTGATTACCATTAGCTATGGCTCCGATATCTTTAACCTTTTATGCAGAATCCTTGTGCCGATGTGGGAAATCATTGGAACCTATGCACATAGTCTTAACCCAATGGGTAGAGGTAGTGTATCCACCTCAGCTAAAAGGGACAATTCTAGTCATAAAGCCTAATCAGTTTCACGACTTTATAAGTTATGGGTTGGGAGTTAGAATTTGGTATGAGGCCACCTCTCCCTCGAGTGAATGAGCTAGTATAGTCATTTACTCTCTATGGGTGATAAGTGTTATAAGTGTGATTTCTGCAAACCTTCTAAAGTGATAACCATGCTAAATTAAAACCTTTGAATCCATAATTTATAAATTATGAACTATGTGTTATAAGCTACGGGTTTCATTTTTAAAGGAATATATGTTATTGTATAGGCTATATTGTTTACTCATTGAGATCATCCATCTCACCCTATTTTCCTTGTGTGGTTCTAGGTGAGCAAATGTGAGGAAGCAAGGCTATGGCTCAAGCATTCCACTTCGCTTGGGGATTCTTTGTCAAAGTCTTTAATAATACCATGTTATGAAGAGATATTCGTAGATGCTTTGGGAGTTTATTTTAGGATATTAATTATTTTTATCTTAAAACTTTAAATATTATTTCTCTTATGAGATGTTTCCCAAGTATTTTACTAAGCTATTCTTCCACATATTAAGGTTTCTTATATTATTGGATGTTTAAGTTAATGCATTGGGTTTGGTATGATCCTAGGCATGATTTGTATGTGTAAATAGGTTCTACGAGCATAGGTGACCTTATGTCTCCGCATGTTCTAGGACCATCATGTCTCTAAAGTATGATGTGACAAAGTTGGTATTAGAGCTGTAGTTTTAAAGTCTAGTTTAGACTTGTTTATGTATTGGGTTAAATAAGTATAATCTTGGAGCATAGGAATTTTTCCTATCATGTCACTTGTAGTCTATTGCTAGCATAGTTCCGAGAAGTCTTAGTAGATTTTAGTAATCCTTGTTATTGTTTGCTTACCTTACGATTCTTTTGATAGATGACCAAGAAGATTACCCCTGCTCAAGGACCACGACCTAGAGCATCCTATGTGAACTATAAGAGGACTTGGCCGAAGATGTTTGAGAAAGTCATATATGTGATTCGCCCCACGAGGGAGGAGACCCCTGACGAAAAGGAGGTCCCTGAGGAGTGCCTAGATCCTAATTGGTTTTATTGTAAGATCCAGAAATTGGAAGATGATTACTCATATTTGAAGGAGGAAAATCGACATCTTAAGCTTTTAGTTCATGCCTTGAGGGAGGATGTGGAGCACTCAAGGCATGAATTATTGAGCATGGGGGAGATTAGTCGCCAACGAGGTCTTTGTCTTTGACTAGTCATCGTTAGGATGGAGATCTCTCTATTATTAATATGGCATCAGTGGCCATGTCACCCTCGACTGCCTAGGTGGAGCACACACAAGAGCTAGGATGAGTAATGGGTGATGATCAACATAACGATATAGTGCTTTATATGATATGAATGATATTTCCCTTTGACAGCCTAGTTACTTAGTATAAAGTGATTTCTTTTATTATTATGATATGATTGACTTATCATGATAGGAGATTATTTTCATACTATGGGATATATGCTATATGATTGTGATATATGATATGTGCTAAACTATATTATATGTGATATATATATATGACATGTGCTTAGTGATGTGATATGATAAATACCTATGATAAATGCATGATGTTATGCTAGCTTAATGGTAGGGTTAAATAGGTTAGAAAGGGTTGTACTAAATTCCTTTATTGTGATAAGTAGAATGCCTCCCAAAAAGAATGTTCGCACAGCCGCCCAGCCTGTTAAGGTAAGTGATGATGCTATATTAGGCACTGCATCAAATGTTGCCTCTACACTTGCACGACCAAGAGAAAGATCCAACTAGAGGGCACCGACTATAGTCTCTAGTGAGCAAGGATCTTCGTAAGAAGTACACGCCATACATGAGGAAATGAGAGACTTGTGCAAGGAAATGGACAAGCTACAAGCTCACAGGTAGGAAGACCCGCCAATACATGAAGGGAATGAAGTTCCCCACCTACGGTAGTGGCACATACTCAAAGAGAGAGGAAGTGATTACCTGATGAAGGGATGACCATAATGGAATTCAAAAAGCTTCAACCACTTACCTTTTATGGTGAGGAGGGTGATGACCCACAGGAATTTTTGGATGAGATAGACAAGTTAGTTTGTCATTTATCTTGCTCGGATGCTTGAGTTATTGAGTTGGTAGGACTCCAACTTAAGAAGGAGGCTTGGTATTAGTATAAGAGACATGTGGAGGAGTGACTTTATAGGTTAGACCTACCTACGTGGGCAGAGTTCAAACAAGAAGTGATGGATCAGTTCTTGCCTGAAGGAGAAAGGCAAGATAGGGTGCTGTAGTTTGAGCAGCTAAAGTAGAAACTTGGAATGACGGTATCAGATTATGCCAAGGAGTTCAATAGACTTAGCCGATTTGCTGTTAACATCGTTCCTACCGAAGCTAGCTGCATCAACTGCTTCTTAAGAGGACTAATCACACCTCTATTTAACTCATTGGCAACAATGGAATTTCCAACCTCAGCCAAGTTAGTAGATAAGGCCAAGGTAATGGAGAAGAGGTATAAGGCTGAAAGAGCTGAACGAGCTGAATAGGACTAGAAGGGGAAACATAGGAACAAAGGTCATGGAGGATAGCATGGAGGAGGAGGAGGCCCAAGGAAGAAATTTTCATCATCTGGACACAGAATGGTCAAGCTAAGCAGGAAGTCCCCATATGTGGCAAATGTGGAAAGAAGCATTTTGGAATTTGCAAAAGAGCTTCGGATGCATGCCTAAAGTGTGGGCAAATGGGATATTTCATTAAGGACTGCCCTCAGATGAGGAATCAAGGGAGTGCGACATAGCAAATCCACAATCTAGACCCTTCCAATTGCAAGGCAAGAAGCCAAGAGCAAGAGGCTAGCTGTTGGGAGTGCATCGGCAATAGAGAATAAGTGTAACAACCCACACCCACCCTAGGAATTTTCATGATAAATTGCTTGATTTAGAACTAATAAGGTTAAGTGTGTGCTTGTGTGAAAATTTGTGATCTAAGTGATTGATGAGTTTGTGGCATATTAAATTAATTTTAATATGCATAATATGTGTTGCTGTTATGAAATAAATGATTTACATGAAGTGCATTTGCATAAAAGAAATTATTTTAAATAAAATGAATTTCCATGCATAAGATAATTTTTAAGCATAAAATAATTTTATGGGTATTTTTAAATAAATATTTTTGAGGGAAATGTTCCAAAATTAATAAAAAAAATATTATTTTTATTTTAAATCCATTTAGCCAAAATTTTTAAAGAAAAAGCCCAAATACCCAAAAAGCCCACTACACAAAAATGCTCCTAACCTATTTCATTAAGGGTAATAGTGGAAATTCCACTCTAACCCTAATATATATTCTAATTTTCAGCCAAACAAGGGTTTCTAGCAGCCATTCTCTTATTCTTTCTATGTTTTGGTAGAAAAACCTCTCAAAATATTTCTCTCTACCGAAATATTGAAAACACCTTTCCGTTTCACGATTTCGTGACCGTAATCATAAATTTTTATTCTTTTTCAATTTCTAAACTGATTTGTATAAAATAAATTATGGGAAAATTATTTTGAACTATTTGATTCCTAATTTCTATAGATTCCATTCTGTTTAAGTGAATTTTTGGGAGAGAAAATTTAATTTCTACTGAAAATACGATTCTTTCCGCAAGATTTCTCCAAAGGTGAATTCTATAACTTAAAATCACAATTTTGTTGCATAAACATCATAAGAAAGGGGGGGGGGGGGTGTGTTGATTTTTGCATGGATATATTGTAAACTGATTTTTGATTTGTTTTGATGAAAAGTATTACATGAAATAATATTTTTACATATTTCTGTGATGACCGAAAAGTTTCGAAAAACAAAGGAATTCAAGGTTTTCATGTTAGGACTTGGAAATTAGAAAATTTTATTCTTTCATGAATATATGGCAGCTGATTTGTATGAATTGATGTTCTAATATGATATTTGTTTTGTTTAGATGAAAAATAATGACTTGAATCATGTGTCTGTTTATCACTGAAATAAACGAAATGCGCAGAAAGCGCGGAAACTTATGATTTTTCACCTAAGTCTTTGAACTTGGAATTTGTTTGTATAAACCCTACCTATGGCTACCATTTCATGAAGGAATGTGTTCTAAATTGATATTTTCAATGATTGAATGAAAAATAATGGTTTAAACAACCTATTTGCATATTTCTGAAATGACCGAAAAATACCGAAAACAAGAAAACTCATGTTTTGTGCACTATAATGCAAAAGATTGAATTTTTATATATTACTAACACCAATAGTGGCCAATTCCTATGAATTTATATTCTAGAATGATTTTTGTTATGTTTACAGGAAAAATCTTGATTCAAACCATGTTTTTACATATTTTTGAAATAGACATAAAGCACGAAAAGAAGAAGAATTTGGTTTTCACCTTAATGATGCATTCGGCCTACATGAACAATTTTCTCCAAATGTTTATAAATTTTATGTGATGTGTCTTGGTGATTGTTGACATGTATGTATGTATAATAAATGATATGATCCTAAATAAGCTTAAATGTATTATAGTATACTTAAGGTATCTTAACCTTGTATTGTGATTAGAATGCAAATGTGATTGAGGAAATTGGAACCAGGAGTTATGATGAATTGATCATGAACATATGACTATGAGTTAAAGAAGTAAAAGGGATCATAAGAGTTAAGCATGATGTTTGAAGGATTAATTGTTAAGTTGACATATATGGAAGTGAAAAGTGAACTAAGATAATTGATAAGTGAATTGATATGGAGGTAATGATATTATGATGACCTTAAAAAGGTATTAATATGATTGCAATGTGTTTTCATGTGAGCCTATAAGGCCTAAGTATGCAAGACTTTTAAGTCAATGAGCTATGTGCAAGTGATGAGTACACCTATGTGTGGACTCTAAGTGTGTGTGTATGCTATATGTACATGGGTAGTTATGGGATAGGAGCATCATGAGTAAATAAATACTAAGTATTAAATCAAATATTATGTTAGAGTTTGAGGAGCCTTAGAAGTGCAAAGGCGACTATGTGTACTAGGAGCAAAGGAAACCCAAGGTGAGTAAACATCGTATTCACTCTACAAGTGTGAGTAAACACAATGTTCTTGTTACAAATGTGAACAACATCATGTTGTGTTATATGATATGTGATATATTGATATGTGAACCTTTGTGATCTTTGAAACCCAAGTTCTTTCCATTTTTAAATATTATTATATGATTTCTTTGTCAAGCTTGGGTTGCCAAAGGACATTTGGTCCAAAACTATTTTGTTTATCCAATGAGAACTTTTTGTGATTAACACCCTAACTTGTATTCTTTCTGAAACTACACTTTCATTGTCTTATTGTTGAAAGCCAAACTACTATTGATATTGAATTACATGTTATTGTTGCCTTATGTGATATTGTTAATTGTGTTTACCTATAGCTCTAGCTATAGTACCTTTACCCTTTATGCAGAATTCTCGTGCCGATGCGGGTAATCATCGAAACCTGTGCACATGGTCTTGACCCGATGGATAAGGGTAGTGTATCCACCTCAGCTAGAAGGGGCAGTTCTAGCCGTGGGGCCTGATCAGCTTCACGCTTTCCACGTGATAGGAGTTAGAATTTGGCAAAGGCCACCTCTCCTTTATGTGTTTTGAGTGAATGAGCAATAGTCTTCACTCTCTACGTGTTATAAGTGTGATTTCTACAAACTTGCCCAATTGAACCCTTGCTAAATTGCAGCCTGATTCATAAGTTACAAACCATGAATTATATGTATAAGCCATGTGTTTCCTTTTAAAGGAATATGTGATAATGTATGTGCCTTTTTGTTTACTCATTGAGATCACCTATCTCACCCCTTTTTCTTGTGTGGTTCCAGGTGAGCAAATGTGAGGAGGCAAGGTGATGGCTCAAGCATTCTACTTCGCTTGGGGAATTCCTTGTCCAAGTTATCAATAATACAATGTTTATGAAGTCTTATCTTTAGATGCTCCGGGAATGTTGATTGATACTTATCAAGAATTGTGTTATTTTCCTTATGGATTTATATGTAAAGATTTATTTTAAGTCTTCCACAGTTATGGTATTTATCTAAATGTTTTAAATGAGTTAATGAAAGAGGTTCAGTAAGATCCTAGGCATGATTGTTATATGTTAATGGGTTCTACAGGCATGGGTGACCTTATGTCTCCCTATGTTCTAGGACCATCGTATCTCATAAGATTGGGATGTGACAATAAGGGTAAGCATTGAGTCTTCGCCTTAAATAAGCAAAAGGCTCACAGTTTACACATAGCCATTACAAGTATCATCTTCATCCAAAATTTTAGTGTAAAATGTTTGATTGATTATGGTGCGATGCATTCTTTTGTATCACCTTGTTTTGCTAAGAGTCTTGGTAGAAATAAGGAATTAATGAGTGAACCGTTAGTAGTATCAACTCTTTTGGGGAAAGTGATGGAAATAAACTATGTGTTTAAGGGTTGTCAGGTAGATATTAATGGATGAAAACTCCCTGTAGAATTGCTAGAACTAGACGTACTATAATTAGACATAATCTTAGGGATAGATTGGCTATACAAGCGTAGAGCTCGTATACACTGTCAAGAGAAGCTAGTTGAGTTTAGAACTAAGGATGGAAAGAAGTTCATGTATCAGGGGGACAAGATTGAGAATCCTCCAAACTTGATATCAGCTATGGGAGCAAGAAGGATGTTAAGGAAAGGGTGCCAACTGTACTTGGCCTATGTAATTGATACGGACAAAAAGGTCACTGTTCAAGACAAGAGCGTCCTAGTGGTAGAGGAATTCATGGATGTTTTTCCAGAAGATTTACCCAGATTACCACTTGATCGTGAGATTGAGTTCAATATTGAACTACTACCTAGTACACAACCTATATCAACACCGCCATATCATATGGCACCAATGGAGTTGAAAGAATTAAAGATGCAATTGCATGATCTACTTGACAAGGGTTTTATCTGATCAAGTAGCTCAACATAGGGTGCTCCAGTACTATTCATAAAGAAGAAGGATGGCTCGATCAAGATGTGCATTGATTATCCCTAGCTTAACAAAGTCATTGTGAAGAATAGATATCTTTTGCCAAGGATCAATAACCTTTTTGATCAATTGCAAAGAGCTAGACACTTCTCCAAAATTGACTTAAGGTCCAACTATCATCAATTAAAGATCTATGGTGAAGACATCTGCAAGACTACCTTCCATACTAGATACAAACATTATGAGTTCACGATGCTGCCATTCGGTCTGATGAATGCTCTTACTGCTTTCATAGACTTGATGAATCGAGTATTTAAGCTGTTCATTGACAAGTTTGGGATCCTGTTCATTGGCAACATCCTGATTTACTCTAAGAGTAAAGAAGAACATAGAGAACATTTGAGGATCGTGCTTCAAAAGCTACACGATCACCAGCTCTATGCTAAGCTATCTAAGTGTGAGTTTTGGATGGAGTCTGTCAACTTTCTCAGACATGTAGTAAGTAAGGAAGGGATTTAAGTTAATCCTAAGAAAGTTGAAGTGGTAGCAAGTTAGCCACATCCCATAATGGTTTTGAAAGTATGAAATTTCTTGGGCATGGTTGGATATTATCGCAGATTCATACATGACTTCTCCAAAATAATAGCCCCATTGACCAAGTTGACTAGAAAGCAAGTTAAGTTCAATTGGGAAGAGTCCTATGAGGAAAGCTTTTAGAAACTAAAGAAATGCTTAATATCGGCCCCAGTTTTGGCATTACCCGAAGGAGAAGAAGGATTCACTGTCTACTGCAATGCTTCGAGAGTAGGACTTGGATGGGCTAGGACTTGATGCAAAATGGTAAAGTTATCACCTATGCATCATGACAACTGAAGAGGCATGAAGTGAATTTACCGACTCACAATTTGGAATCAGCTTCCATAGTATTCACTCTAAAGATGTGGAGACATTACATGTATAGAACAAAGTGTGAGATCTACACGGATCATAAGAGTCTTTAGTATATCTTGAGCCAAAGAGACCTTAACCTAAGATAGAGGAGATGGATTAAACTGTTGAAGGACTATGACTATCAGATTCTCTATCATCACTGGAAGGCAAAAGTAGTGGCAGATGCCTTAAGTATGAAATCAATGGGAAGCTTAGCCCACGTGATGGCAAGAAGGAGGTCAATCATGAGGGAGTTAAAGGAATTGTTTAGTTAAGGTTTAAGGCTAGAGATTAGAGGATCAACAGTTTTAGTGGCTCATTTCCAAGTGAAGTCTAAACTAATGGAAGAGATAAAGGCTTCACAAGATGAGGATCCACATTTGGTTAAGCTAAAGGATGAGATAAAAGAAGGGAAGAACTTTGAGTTTAAAGTGGTCAATGGAATTTTAAAGTGTGAAAAAAAAGTATGCATGCCTAATGTGGAAGGATTACGAGAAAGGATACTGAAAAAGGCTCATCATACACCTTATTATGCTCATCCTAAAACTACTAGGATGTACCATGATGTGAAAGCTAACTATTGGTGGCTTGGACTGAAGAAGGATGTGGTGAAGTTTGTAGCATCATGTCTAACTTGCCAGCAAGTTAAGTATGAACATCAATGACCCTCTAGATTGCTACCAAAAATTTGACTACCTAAATGGAAGTGGCAGCTCATCACTATGGACTTCGCAGTTGGTTTACCTATAACCTCCAAGGGATATGACTCTATATAGGTCACAGTGGACTGACTAACAAAGTTTACTCATTTTTTAGGAGTTAAGACCACATATTCTGCAACCTAGTATGCACAATTGTATATGGATGAGATCGTGAAACTTCATGGAGTGCCAATTTCCATCATCTCGGATTGAGGCACTCAATTCACCTCAAGGTTTTGGCAAAAGTTGCAAGAAGCATTGGGAACACAACTTGATTTCAGCATTGCATTTCACCCTCAAATGGATAGACAATCTAAAAGGACAATTTAAACACTAGAGGATATGTTAAGGATGTGTGTTCTTGATTTTGGTGGTAGTTGGGCTAAGTACCTACCCTTAATTGAATTCACTTACAACAATAACTATCATTCATCCATCAGCATGGCACCATATGAAGCATTGTATAGGAGGAAATGTCATTCTCCAGTTTGTTGGATTGAACATAGAGACAAACATGTGGAGATGCCAGAGTTGCTTAAGGAGATGACTGAGAAGGTACCATTGATTCAAGAGCGGCTGAAAATAGCCTTTTATCGGCAAAAGAGTTATCCAGATCCTAAGTGAAAGGACATCCATTTTGTTATAGGAGATGACGTGTTCTTGAAGGTCTCTTTGATGAAAGGTGTTATGAGATTTGGCAAGAAGGGAAAGCTATTGCCTCACTTCATTGGTCCTTTTGAAATACTAGATAAGGTTGGGGAAGTGTCTTATAGACTTGTCTTACCCCCAGCTATAGCTCATGTTCATCCTGTGTTTCACATCTCTATGTTAAGGAAGTATGTGTCAGATCCATCTCATGTCCTGTCACCTCTAGATGTTACATTAGATGAGCAACTATCCTATGAGGAATCACCAATAGCTATAGTGGATCAACAACTGAAGAGGTTAAGAAATAAGGAGATATCCATGATTAAGGTCCAATGGCTGAATCATGAAATGAATGAGTGTACTTGAGAAGCCAATAAGGAAATACGGTAAAAGCATCCTCAACTTTTCAAGGGCAATTAGGTAAATATTTAAATTCAAGGATGAATTTCTTTTAACTGGGGAGAATGTAACAACCCATGTCTACCTTAGGAGTTTTAGTGACAAATTATTTGAATTTAGGTTTATTGTGACAAATTGTGTGACTATATGAAAATCTATATGTGACGTGATTTATGGGTTTGGGACATATTAAATTAATTTTAATATGCCTAATATGAATTATTATTATGAAATAAATGATTTAAATAAAATGCATTATCATGAAATAATTTATTTTTCATAAAATAAATTTTCGTGCATAAAAGCAATTTTTAAGCATAAAAAAATTTTACGAGTATTTTAAAATAATTTTTAAATAAATATTTGGAAGAAATATTACAGAAAATAATAATAAAAATATTTGATTTTTAATTACCTATAATCAGTCCCTAAATTAAATAAAAACCCAAATACCTAAAAGCCCACTACCTGAAAACCCTCCTAACTTAGCTCATTAAGGGTATTATTGGAAATTGCCCAAAACTCTACATTTAAATAGCAAATTTTGGCTAGCACTCTCATTACAGTAGCCATCACTCTTTTTTTTTTTTTTTTTTTTGTATTTTAACAGAAAAATTCTCTCAAAACAATTCTCTCTACTGAAATTAAGAAAACACCTTTCAACTTTGCGATTTCTCACTGTATTTGTAGGTTTTTCTTTCTTTTCAATTTCCTATCTGATTTCTATGGAATAAATTATGAAAAAATTATTTTCAACTAGTTATTTACTGATTTTTATAGATGTAATTCAGTTTGGGTGACTTTTTAAAAGAGAAATCTAATTCTCTACTGAAAACACAAATCTTTCTATACGATTTCTCTAAAGGTAAATCCTGTAACTCAAAATTGAAATTTTCAAACATAAATTCATTGGGGGGGGCGGGGAGGAGGCCTCTACTGCATATTTAGATTCTAAACTAATTTTTTATGTGTTTTGATGAAAAATATTAGATTAAATCATATTCTTACATATTACTGTAATAACTAAAAAGTTTCAGAAAATAAGGAAATTCAAGGTTTTCGCTTGAAAGTTGGAAAATTCTATGGCTGTCGAATTGTGGTCATTGATGTCCTAAACTGATATTTCTTTTGTTTGGATGAAAAATAATGATTTAAATCATGTGTTTATATATTACTGTAATGAATGAAAATCGCGGAAAGTGCGAAAACTCATGATTTTCACTGTAAACCTTAAAACATGGAATTTTCATGCATAATTATGATCTATGGTTGCCAATTAATACATGTGGATATTCTAAACTGATATTTGCTATGAATAAATGAAGAATAATGGTTTAAAATAACTGTTTATATATTATTATAATGACTAGAAAATACCAAAAACAATAAAGGTCCATGGTTTTGCATCCTAAGACTTAAAATTAGAATTTTCATGTATATGTCACACCTATTATTGTCGATTCATATAGATTGATGTTCTAAAATGATTTTTTTTTTTTGTGTTTTTACATGAAAAATCTTAGTTCAAACCATGTTTCTACATATTACTATAATAGATGGAAAGTGCGAGAAGTAAGGAAATTCAGTTTTCTCATTTAAGGGGCATTCGGCCTACATTGAAATATTTATTCCAATATCTATAATTGTTATATGATGTATTTTAATAATTATTAACATGCATGTATGTATGATAAATGGTCAAATTGCATGTTGGTTGAAGGAATGACTCTAGACAAGCTTAGAGACACTTTGGTATACTTAAGGTACACCTAAGGTATCTTAATCTTATGTTGTGATTAGAATGTGAATGTAATTAGGAAATATGGAAATAGATTTTATGATGACTTGATAATAAATTAATGATTTTGAATTGATGAGGAGATTGATTGAATGAATGGGTCATAAGAGTTAAGCATGACATTTGAAAGGTCATTTGTTAAATATATATGGAAGTGTTAACTATACAAAAATGATTGTTAAAGTGAATTGATATTAAGATAATGATATTGTGTTGACCTTAAAAGGTATTGACATGAATTATAATGTATTTTCATATGGGCCTATAAGGGCTAAGTATACAAGACTTTTAAACTCAACATGTTATATGCGAATGATGGGTGCACTTCTATGTGTAACTCAAAGTGTATGTGAATGGTATATATGCATGGGATAGTTATGGGATAGCATAGCATCATGATTAATTAAATACTAAGTATTGAATTAAATACTATGTTAGAGCTTGAGGAGTTTTAGAGGTCCAAAAGGGCTACGTGTACTAGGAGCAAAGAAACCACAAGGTGAGTAAACACTGTATTCATGCTACAAGTATGAGTAAACATTATATTATGTTATAAATATGTGATATCATGTTATGTTAGGCCTTGATATTTTGAAACCCAAGTTGCTTTCTATCCTAAATTATGATTATATGATTTCTTTGTTAAGCTTAGGTTACCAACGGACAATTGGTCCAAAGCCATTAATGTTTATTCAGTGATATGATAAACCATTTGCAATTGTTACCTTACCTACTTTCTTTCTGGAACTACATTATTATTGTGTCTTCTTTTGAAAAAGTTAAACTACTATTGCTATTGTGATAGATGCCATTGTTGCCTAAAGTGTTATTGTCATATGTGATTAGCATTAGCTTTAGCTATGGTATTTTTAACCTTTTATACAGAATCCTCGTGCTAATGTAGGAAATCATCGGAACCTGTGCACATGGTCTTAACCCAATGGATAGGGGTAGTGTATCTATCTCAGCTAGAAGGGGTGGTTCTAGCCGTAAAGCCTAATCAGTTTCATGACTTTATAAGTTATGGGTTGAGAGTTGGAATTTGGTATGCGGTCACCTCTCCCTCAAGTTAATAAGCTAGTATAGTCATTTTACTCTCTATGGTTGATAAGTGTTATAAGTGTAATTTCTGCAAACCTATTAAAGTGATAACCATGCTAAATTGAAACCTTCGAAACCATGATTTATAAATCATGAAATACATGTTGTAAGCAATGGGTTTCCTTTTTAAAGGAATTTATATTATTGTATGGACTATATTGTTTACTCATTGAGATCATTTATCTCAACCCATTTTCCTTGTGTGGTTTCAAGTGCGCAAATGTGAGGAGGCAAGGTGATGGTTCAAGTATTCTGTTTTGCTTGGGGATTCCTTGTCAAAGTCTTTAATAATACCATGTTATGAAGAGATATTTATAGATGCTTTGGGAGTTTATTTTAGGATATTAATTATTCATAATTTGTCTTAAAACTTTAGATGTTATTTCTCTTATAAGATGTTTCTTAAGTGTTTACTAAGCTATTCTTCTGTATATTGAGGTTTCTTATGTTATTGGATGTTCAAGTTAATGCATTGGGTTTGGTACGATCCTAAGCATGATTTGTATATGTGTAAATGGATTCTATGGGCGCGGGTGACCTTATGCCTCCTTATGTTCTAAGACCATCATGTCTCTAAAGTTGGGATGTGACATGAGCATTTTTCTTTTTTTTTTTTATTTTTTTGTATTTTTTGTTTAGGTAAAGGGAATTAACTAAATGATATGTTAGGCATAGAAGAAATGAGAATGCTATGTTTTGTTGTGAGAAAACAAAAGTATATTTTTTTTATAATGATTTGGACCGCACCCGAGTCGAGTTGTCTATATACACCTTACATCATTTTTCTGTTTGTCATTTTCTTTTAGGGAGAATCAAGTCCATGTAGTTCTAATTATATAAAATGAAAATAGAAATGAAATGCAGATGTTATCTTCAAATGATGTATCACTTCAGCTAATTTAAGATGCAAGAATGAGAGAATTCATTTCCATCTATATCCATGGGGATGGTGCCTTCGTCGAATAGAATCTTCTTGGGCACATATAGTCTAGCCTAATTTGATTTGAACTTTCCTCTTAGATCATGAATAGGAGCTCGGATTCTTCCAAAACTAGATTTTCTACTTGCGAACTGATCGTGCCTAAACATACACTAACAAACTATAAGTGCACAGGTTATTATCAAGTAATAAAGTGATGAGTGAGTAATCATTTCCCATAAGGATAGTTTATAATTAATAGCGCAAACTTGAACTATTGTGTACTGGTGAATCAATAAGAGAATAAATAAAACTAAAATAAACTAAACTAAACTAAATCAATGAGAAGATTGATAGGTATAAACAAGGGTAAAGCTACCTAGATATGAATCCCCCTAGCCTCTCATATATGTCATGGATAATGGAATCAATTAACCAAACAATGCATTGAATTGGCATTCAACTAATTTAGATTAAAACTTCTCTCGAGTGATTTTATCCCTAATCCCTAGATAGAGTGTAAGGAATCTCTTCTCAATACACAATTAAATAGTTCATGCATTAAGAACAAGGAACAAAATGCCAAAGGGTTCTATAGGCCTATCTCTAGAGCCCCAAGCAACCCTCAATTCCTATGAGTGATCAATCCATGTTAAGGTATCTCTACTCATTTAACATAAAACAAATATAACTAATAAGCTAGCAATTGTTAATTAGAATAATAATATTAATCATAGAAATCAGACAATCAAAGATGAATCAATTAATACTGATATTGTTCAATCCATACAATCAAGAACTAAGGTTCACCAATATCTAGATAAAAACAATTAGCTCATAATAGATCTAAAAGACAATAAAGAAAACATTAAAGGAGATAGAGATCTCAAACAATCTATGGATGGTGTTGCAGAAATCTTCTCTCCAATCCTTTGATTACTACTTTAAATCTATGCAATGATGGATCTTTTATCTTGTTTATAGCTGTAATCTCTCGAAAATGAAAGAACTAAGATGAAATTTTGGGATTCTAGGAACCCTAGTTCGAAAGACCAGGTCCCTAGGATAGCTCTCTAAATTCCCCTTTGAAACTCTGTCCAAAATTAGCTTTTATACCCAGAAATTTTGCTTGACATGGTTAGCGACATGCCCATGTCACTGGGCATGTTAATGCTTTGAACTTCCCGGATCTTACCTCCTAAGATATGGGAATGACTTGGGCAGTGACACGCCTATGTCGCTGGGCTTATTAATAGAAAAATAGCTCAAAAAGGCATCATTTCTCAAATTAAATATGTGATTTTAGCTCAAATGACTATGGCATTCTAAGAAATGAAGAATTCTTAAGAATCACTCTAAAAAGCACTTGAAAATTAAACTCAATTTAACAATAAAATGCTCTAAAAACAAGGGGTAAAATATAGCCAATTATACACTTATCAAATTCCACCACACTTGAATTTTTGCTTGTGCTCAAGCAAATTAAATCATAATAATATTTAGAAAATGGACAACCCCTCTAAAGTAAAAAGGAAACATAGTGTTTGATAATACTCAAATCAATAAGGCTCAAAATTCTTAATCAAAAACCAATTCTCAAATGTAGCAGTCAAATTAAAGGATCCTCAAATTAAAGAACCTCAAACTCAAAGATAAAACTCATAATCCTGAAGTCTAAATTCCAGAGTTAAAAGATTGAGCATACAATTCCAAAGAAACAAGAGCTAAACAAAAGTAAATTATTGTGAAGTTTCTCTTAGGCATTGACTATTCCCTTGACTTTTCCTTTATGTTTTGACACTTATTCATTGCAAATTATTTTTTTATTATTTTTTCAAGGAGCCTGACTTGTTTGAATAGTCATACTAGCCTTTTGATGCGAGTGTAAACATTTGCAATGCCGACCCCTAGTTTCTCAACTAGAATCACGAATTCAAATGGCTAGTAGCACTATTTATAATTCCAACTCCTTTGGTTAAAAGAGTCAAAATCACTGAAATATGGAGAAATTTTCAAAGCTCCTTATGCAATTTACTATTCTCCTTTTTTTTATTTTTTTTAAGAAAAATAGTCAAGGAACCTAAGATATTAAGTATATCTTACCAATCTTAACCCAAGTCACACAGGAATCAATATATGCTAAAAATGTAACTAAGGTTTCAAACTCCAAGCATGTAAATTCCATCAATTTAATTCCTTAATTATGACTACCACACTTAATCCATAGCAAATGATCAAGTCAACCGAGACAAACATCAATGAGAAATTGTCATATATAGAGAAAAATTATCATCAATTATGAGCTAAAGAGGGACCATTCCAATTCATACCATTATTATAATTTAGCTTGCTTGAAACAAAATAGGGAAAAAAGAATAAATAAATAAACAAATAAATAGATAAATACCCCTCCCCCACACTTAATTTACACATTGTCCCCAATGTGTTGAATTCAAAGAAAAGAAAAAGGAGAGAGAGAGAAAACTACCATGTCATTGCCATGAATCAAAATGTATGGATGCCAAATTTGTGGCCTTGCCATGTCAATTTTAGCTACAGACCAAGAGAGGCTACACTGAACAAAATATAAAGATCCATAAATGCAAAAAATAAAAACAAAATAAAAGCAAAATAAAAGTACGAGTAGTAAAACACAAATAGTGACATGTGCACCGACACGCCCATGTCGCTGAGCATGTCACCTTTCTAGAATTTTTGAATTTTCAGACAAATGACATGGTCACTAACATGCCCATGTCACTAGGCGTATTGTAGCTACTAGACCTCAACTCTAGTTACACGTTCAGGGACATGCCTTTATCGCTGGGCATGTCATAGCTACTACCTCTAAAATTTAATTACATGGTCAGAGACATGCTCATGTCATTGGGCATGTCATACCTATAGGAACTCAATTAAATGACATGTTCAAAGACATGCCCATATCACTGGGCATATCATCTACCCCACAACACTTAGTCAAAATTTCATTTTTTTTTTTCAATAGACTTGCTCGACCAACACCACCAAGCAAGGAAAACAATGAAAAACCAAGAAAAATAAACCAAAAACACTTAAATTTGTGGGTTGCCTCCCACCCAGCACTTTCTTAACATCATATTAGCTGGATGTTTTCCTTATTCATCCTCTACTAATGGCATGGACGTTTACCTTTTCTTTCACCTTCTTGTTGAAGTGCCTGACTAGTCTATATTGGTAGCCCTAAATTTTAAATAAAGCATCCATGCTCTTTTCATCAATTGCATTCAACTGGTCATAATACCTTTTGATCTATTCTACTTTCATTCTTTATAGCTTCTATCTGATAAGCTTTATTTGTAGGTTGAGATCTTATAAACTACGATACTTGGATCTATCCTTACAATGCCTTTGGATTCTCAGGCATAACAGTTTAAGAGCTCATGAGCCTTTTTTCTGCCTATCATGATATCCAAATACAATGTATGTGGTTTTTAGTTTTTCCTCTATGCCATAATTGAATGATTCTTTTGCCTTTTTCTTTTTAATTTTCTTTCATTTGTTTTATTTCTTATTTTTTGTATTTCATCTATTTTTTCTTATATTTCTTATTTTTTTAAAATGTTCCATTAAAAGATGAATCAAAAGAATTAAAGTGAAGTAGAAAGCTCAAAATTTTTTATTACTAATAAAAGTCCCACCATCATGGGTTACATTAAAAGATAAGCCTCAAAGCTAAAATACATATTCAAAAGGGTAAGACTCGATAGACTCAAACTCATAGAAAGATTTAATAAAAACAAACTCAAAAGACATAGACTTAGACTCAAGTGACTTAAACACAGACTAAGAGGACTTGAGCATAGCAAGGCCAACATTCTTCTCAAAGCGCTAATTACTTGGTGAAGATTGAGATGGTTGGATGAAACCCTAGCTTGGTGGAGGTAATGAAGTTAACATATGCTTAGTGTTTGAAAAAGGATTGATGGCGATGTTAGGCTTTGGGTTTAAGAGAAATAATGTCTCTGCTGTCAATGAGATCTTCAATTTTGTGGTTAGAGTCTCGTATGCATCATTTTTGGGCACTAGTCCTTGATGATAGTTATAGTGCTCATTAGCTTTGTAGTTCTTAGGCAAGGGATTAGGAGGTGCTTTTAACTCCAAAGGCTTAACAAGATGAGCTTCCATAGCTTTCTTATAGACAATGCTTAAGGGTATAACTAGTTTAGAAAAAGTCCTTCTTTTTAATCTCATTGGCTGGCGATAAGAGACAGCATTCACCTCCTCTTCTCTTTGGGTGGCAGAGTTGTTAATTGTTGTTCTTGTGATACCTCAAATTTGGAGGATTTATCCTTGATTTTTCCCAATGGATTAGATCCTCAATCTTGCTGGCAATGGCAATGAAAGCTTTAAAGCTAAGGAGATACTATGTTTACAAATGGGTATGGTATTAGGCAGCTTTTGTGCCCTCCACCTTGAAAGGAACTTAGTGACGGATTCCTTATGGCATTGTTTGGTGGTCTCCAAATCTTGACAGGTGACATCTACTTTAATGTTGTGGTGGTACTATTTAATGAAAGCATTGTATACGCCATCCCAAGTCTTTGAGTTATTTTGGTCGAGATCCAAGAGCCACTTAATAGTAACTCCAATCAATGACTATTAGAACAACTAAGCAAGGAGCTTGTCATCCATACCAAAAGATCTTATAGCACCTATATACATCTTAAGGTGGCTCTTTGGGCAAGTGGTGCCATTGAATTTGTTCCAATAGGCATCTTGAATTTTGGTGGAACCTGTGCATTTGGGAAAGAAGCTAAGAAGTCGATATGATTAGGGATTCGTCACTGGGTGGAATGCTTTTGCTATCTTCTAACATACTTAAAAGAGTTATCGAGCCAATACTACTTGCCATCCAAAAGTTTTCCTAAAATTAAAGCTAGGCAAAGAGTCTTAATTATACAAAGTGATGCATAAAAGCTAAATTAAACTTAATCAACCAAATGGAGATTATTTTGCAAAAGATACCATCAAATAGTAATCTTCTCACTTTACTTTCGTTTTATTTAAAAAGGTGACAACCAGTTCCCAATGGAGTCACCAGCTCTAAGACCCTACTTAAGCATTAGCTCGATTCATTGAGAGGAGGATCAAAATGCTCATTTGGGTTTGGACTCATGACTAGAGCCCTCGAGCTCCGGTGGCCTGATTTTGAAAATATTTTGGGAGTAGCTACCCTAATTTATTTTAAATTAGAAAAGTTAAGGAAAAAACCCATTTGTGACTCTAGTTCATTAATTTTAATTAATTTATCTAAGCATAAAATCACTAGCCTTTGAAACTAAAGAGGATTCTCATACTAGGTTTTTGGTTTTAGATAATCTAGATTTGGCTCTTAAGTTTAATTTGGTTTAAAAATTTAATTTCATGAATGACAATTAAAATGCATAAACATGGTATAATTATGAGTGCATGAGAAATTTAAGAAAAGCAAGTAAAATAAAACATCTATAATCTACAAGTAAAATAAAGCATCCACAAGCTAAAAGTAAAATAAAACATCCATAAGCTATGGATAGTATCATCTTTAGTCCTTATAGATATTAGGAGAACCACATAATTGCTTCTTAACTCCAAACTAATTAAATGATTAATTACATAAATTAATAAATGGGATGCCTTCTTGAGTCTTATGGGTTCTAGGAAGGTCACAAATTCCCTTACAAAAGCAAAAACATGAATATCAATAATTACATTTGAAAAGGGGAGAGGATTTAGACTTGAGATTTAGATTTAAATTCCAAACATGCCTATATACTCACCTGAATGGGGATCAAAACCTATGTAGTTCATTCCAAGGTTAAGTGAAGGATTTAGGAATTAATTGTATTGATTAATTAGGGGTTGTACGATAGGAGAAAGTATTACACCTTTGGTCTTGGTGGGTGAGATGGACGGATAGTTTTACCAAAGCAAAGTTCCATCTTATCAGTGTTGAATGGCGAAAATCCTACTCAAAGAAAGTGGATGAGAATGGAGAGTTAGATTAATTGATTAATTAATTAAAAGGTTTAATTAATTAATTAAAAAGATTAGTTAATTAATAAGATGGATTATTTAAAAGAGGATTAATTAATCAAAAAGATTAATTAATTAATAAAAGGTGGATTAATTTATTAATTAAAATGATTAGTTAATTAATTAATTAAGAATGTCATTGATTGGAGGGAAAGAGAGAAAGAGCAAGTCGATAGCCTAACAACAAATACTCTAGGGTATAGAAAAAATGAAGGAATGGAGGCTTATTTATAGACAAATACAGTGCAGGGCATTTTGAGAATAATTAAAAGCGAAAAGTCAAGAAGGGTAGACTGAAAAAAGGGTGAAAATCATATAAAAAAGGGGCAAAAAAGTCATTTTGAATGGAAGAATAGGGACTAGCAGTAAAAGAGGTGCAGCATTGCATGGCCTAGCTATGGCACACCATAAATGGCACTTACAACACCAGAGGTAGCCCTTGTGGTAGACATATAACGGCAAGCCCTTTTTTTTAGAGATTGATGTTGGTCCGTATTAGAAAATTGAGTGTCTATGTAGTAATGTACTTGAAAGCCCATTTTTTCTTTTGGAGGCATTGCCCCCAAAATTTTGCAAGCTAATTGACTAACGGGATCACCATGCCAACTCTACATATTGTACTAAACTTAGTAGGTATCAAACTAAGGCCTATTGGGAGGGTGAAAAATTAAAGGTTTACAATTATTGACGAGAGTGACAACTATAATTATTAAATAATATTTGTTATACTGCTTAAGGTAGCCTGATTGTTATTTGAATTGATAAATGATTATACAATTTTATTTGACAAATTTGATGGCTATCTATGTTTTGACAACCTAAATATGCCTCTATATCATCATGTGCCATTAAGTGATACTAACTATATAATTAATATTGTTATTAATAGACTTATGAGGATGTTGATTTTGCTCCATAAGTACTCCACATTTGCTATTGAATTGAATTGTGACCGCAAAGAATAGTTTAGTTTTAATATGACCCAATCATCAGTGTTGATACCATGGCACATCTATGGAAGTCAAAAATGGGTATAACTCTTATTAGTTTCAATAAGCAGAAAAATCTGAGTTTAGTTTGGATATTCATATGGGAGACTGAAATTTTAGAGATAGATGAAAAATGTATTGATAGGTGCAATTGATAGCATTTTAAATTGATAATTCTATTTGTTTAGCTTATTATGTTATTTTAGTCTATACATGGTTTTGTAAATACAACTCATTGAGATGAAAGCTCAAACCATAATATTTTTAACATTTTAAATGAAATTATAAGGGTAGTAGAAAGTCAATAGTAGAGCTCATTTTTGCTAGCCTCCACTAATATGGGAAGTCAATTGATGAAAAATTAATTTAAATGGTTGAATTTTTATTATAAGGCTTGCTATGAGCTTTGGAGGCCTTAACCATATCCAAGTCCTAGCTTTGGTCTGCCCTCGAAAGATAGGTCGTGAACTTGTAAACATGATCATTATTGATGAGCTTCCACTTAAATTTATGGAAGGGGAGGGGTTTAAAAGACTCATGGCTCATACATGTCCTTAATTTACAATTTCATCTCGATGGATAGCTTTATGAGATTGTTATCAATTATACTTGAATGAGAGGTTGAAATTAAAGTCTTATTTGAAAAAAGAAGTTGTCAAGGAGTTAGTCTTATCATAGATACTTGGACATCATTGTAAAAAATTAATTACATGTGCATTATGGCTCACTTCATTGATTACATGTAGATATTATGGGTAGAGATTACATCAATGAGGTATTCAGATACCAATATAAGAATTAAGATCACTAAAGAATCAAAATAAGCATGTTAAAGTGTTAATAATCATTTAGTAGAAATCAAATAATTTAGAGGTGAAGTGTCTCCCATATGTGCAGTAAGAGTGGCGGGCTAAGCCTTCTAACTCATGAAATAGTATATATAAGATTAATCAGATCTTATGCTTAGGATCACCCTTCCTAGCTAGGATTTGGATATGGTCGCCCTATTTGTAGGCTTACCATATGCATAAGGTCTAATGTATAACCCCACATCATATGGGAGTTTTTCCTTTGTAATGGGTCAATAGTCAATAATGTTGAATAAGGTATAAGATATCTATATTTACACATTTCAATGTATCAATAGGATTCAAATATCATAGTCCATTTAATGGACATGGAAATTCATAAGGATTGGGCCTAAGGCCTTATCATGTAATAAGGTCGAGTGGATACTATTTAAGTTTAGGGAACAATAGGGTTATAATGAAATTTCAAGTTTCAAGGGATATCACAAATTCATTAGTGGTCTCAGCAAGGATAATATACTATACTATTAAATACAAACCTCCAACTTTTTTTCTCCTACACAATCAACAAAAATAAAGGGATTATCCTCTATGTGATACAGATAAAGAGGCACATTAGATCAAAGATCCAATTCAACTTCCTAATGGTTCCGTCATAAGATCAAGAATAAAGAAATTCAAAGATGCATTGAATGGGATAATTCAAGGCTTGTGAATAGACCTTGGTACAATTTAGAATTGCAAGGAAGAGTTGAATATCAAGCTTGGACTTCAAGACAATAATCAAAGCTTAGTAACATTGATACAAGTACAAGAAGGCAAAACATGAAGATTGAAGCTTCTATGGAATTCAGATTCTCAAATTTGCTGATATGAAAAATGTGATCTCTATAAGGTTATATCTTTCTTTGAGTTCTTTCTCTCATTTCTTTGATTTTAATTTCTATTTGTTCAACTTCTGTTTTATCACATCATCTTCTAAATCTATTTTTTTAATTCCATTCATATGCAACTATTAATCTTGTTGAATTGCATTGCTTTTGTTCTTTTGTTGTTTGCTTCAATTCCATTTCTTATTTTTTTGCTTATGTTCTATATGCATGTTTATGTTCTATCCAAAATACCTTGCTGATTAAAAAAAAAAAAAAAGTGTGAAAATTTGTTCATCTAAGTTAGAGGTGAATTTACCACTGTTTGTCTCTTAATCTACCTTTATTATGATTTTTCTTGCCTATAATTGCTGTCCTTTACTAATGCAACTGAAATATTTTACCAAAAAAAAAAAGAATACAAAATAATTAGCCTCAAAGAAAAAAAAAAAAAAAGAGAGAGAGAGAGAGAAGGTGCTGAATTCAAAAAAACATTCAAGAAGAAATCAAGAAAATTTAGTTTGTTAAAAGGAATTTGATCAAATCAAGGTTGCATTACAAACAAAACAGAATTTGTTTCCCACTATTTTTGTACCTACAGTTTGACATTTCTAAATTCCATACTAAATTGTTGCCATATGGTTTCCTCTTAATATCCCTACTCGTTTCTGAATTTATTTCTTAGTCCTCGTGCTATGTTTTTGTATGCTGTTTGACACTTCGCTTAGGAGTTTGCTTTTGAAAATTATGTTTTTGGTTCCCTTCCATTTCCATTTACCTTGGTTTATTTTATTTTTCATTGTAATTTACTAAGCTTGTATAGATTTTGATTCTTTTGCAACTAATCTTCATAAGAGAATTAGAGTAGAGCAAAAGGCTTAGTGTGACCTCATCTAGAGCAAAGCTATAAAATTCAGTGCGAAACACGAGTGAATTTGAGTGGTAACATTACTTGTGTGAAATACATGAGGAAGTGAAATGAGGATCTATTTTCTTGCTTTACTAACTTTGTTTTGTAGCTTATATAAGATGGGTGATCCATAAAGAAATCCCTATGGTGAGATAGATAGATTCCAAGCCCTAACTGAGATGTTGCAAGCCATGGATAGAAGATATGGTGAGATGGTTGATAGAATAGAGAGACTAGAGGTTTTGGTCATAAGGGGGCAGCCACCTCATGCCCCTAATCCCAACCAGCAAGCTAGCCAAGTTCAAAGAAGAATTCATGTAATGATGACTTTGATGATAATGAATCACTTGGTGACAATAGAGAGGGGGAGGAGGTGCAACCAAAGGCTAGAAATGACAATAACAATGGTAAGGTCAAACTTGAAATGCCAACTTTTCATGGCAGAATGGATCCTTAGGCATACTTGAATTGGAAAAAAAAAGATTGAATTGGTGTTTAATTGCAATGATTACACCAAATAAAAAAAATTAAAACTTTATGTAGCTATTTTTGAGGATTATTCTATTACTTAGTAGGATGACACCAAGAAAAAGCATAGCAGAAATGAGGAAAGACCCATTAAAGAGTTGAGAGATCTGAAATCCATCATGCGAAGGAGATTTTTACTGAGCTATTACAATAAAGAGCTACACAACCGACTTCAAAATCTATTTGAAGGTTCCAAGAGTGTTAAGGAATACTACAAAGAGATGGAGGTGGTAATGATAAAGGCAAATGTAAAGGAAGATAGTGGAGCCACAATGTCCAGATTTCTCAATGTTTTGAATAGGGAGATTTCTAATGTGGTTGAATTATAGCCATATATGGAGCTAGAAGACTTGATTCACCTCACTTTAAAGGTTGAGAAGCAATTGAAAAGGAGAAGTAGCACATGTTGAGTTTCATCTTTTACTCCACCATTTAAATGAAATTGGAAGAAAGATAATAAGGCTTATTCATCCAAGCCTAAAATCGAATTTAAAGGGGCTGCTAAAACATTTCCAAATAAAGATAAGGGTAAGGTTGATTCTACTACTAACACAAGAAATTTTAAATGTATCAAGTGTCGGGGAGTTGGTCATTATTAGTGGGATTGCCCAAATCAAATAACCATGTTCATGCTTGATGGTGAGTACTATTCAGTTAGTGAGGAGGAGAATAGTGCAGAAATGATGCCACCTCATGAATATACTTGTGATGAAAAGGAGGATGAGCAAATCAAATAGTGCAAAAAGTGGTAAGGCTTTTATAGCAAGGAGAGCCTTAAATATGCAGATCCAACAAGAAGAATGTAACCAAAGAGAGAATCTCTTCCATTTCAAGCATCTTGTGAAGGATCAAGTTTATGAATTTTATTCATTTGTTATTTGCTTCAAGTCCTTTTCTTAGTTTTTTACTTATGTTCTATATGCAAGTTTATGTTCTATCCAAAATACCGTGTTTATATATATAAAAAAAAAAAAAAAAAAAGAAGAAGAAGAAGAAGAAGAAAAAGTGAAAATTCGTTCATCTAAGTTAGAGATGAATTTACCATTGTTTGCCTCTTGATCTATCTTTATTTTATGATTTTTCATTCCTTTAATTATTGTCCTTTACTATTGTAACTAAAATATTTTACAGAAAAAAAAATACAAAGCAATTAGCCTAAGAAAAAAAAAAAAGATAAGGTGCTAAATTCAAATAAAATATTCAAGAAGAAATCCAGAAAATTCAATTTGTTATAAGGAATTTGATCAAATCAAGGTTGCATTACAAACAAAACAAAATTTGTTTCCTACTATTTTTGTACCTACAATTTGACTCTTTTAAATTCCATACTGAATTGTTGCCATGTGCTTTCCTCTTAACATTCCTACTTGTTTCTGAATTTATTTCTTAGTCCTCGTGCTATGTTTTTGTATGTTGTTCAACACTTTGCCTAGGAGTTTGCTTTTGAAAATTTTGTTTTTAGTTCACTTCCATTTCCATTTACCTTGGTTTATTTTATTTTTCATTGTAATTCAGTAAGCTTGTATAGATTTTGATTCTTTTGCAACTAATCTTCATAAGAGAATTAGAGTGGCGCAAAAGGCTTAGTGTGAGCTCATCTAGAGAAAAGCCATAAAATTCAGTGTGAAACACAAGTGAATTTGAGTGATAACATTACTTGTGTGAAACACATGAGGGAATCAAGTGAGGATCAATTCACTTTAACAATCATCTTAACACACATAACACTTCCATATATGTCAACTTAACAAATAACTTTTCACTTGTCATGCTTAACTCTTATGACCCATTCATTCAATCAATCTCTTCATCAATTCAAGATCATCAATTCATTATCATGTCATCATAAAATCCATTTTCATATTATCCAATCACATTCACATTCTAATCACAACATAAGGTTAAGATACCTTAAGTATACAAAAATGCCTTTAAGCTTGTCTAAGGTCATTCCTTCAACTAACATGCAATTTTATCATTTGTCATACATAAATATATGTCAATAATCCTCAAAATACATTACATAAAAATTATAGACATTGGGATAAAAATCCCATGGTAGGCCGAACGTATCATCAAGGGAAAAACTGAATTTTTTTCTTACTTTTTGCACTTTCTGTCTATTACAGTAATATGTAAAAATAAATTTTGAACCAAGATTTTTCATGCAATCAAAACCAAAATCATTTTAGAATACCAATCCATAGGAATTGGCCCTAATTGGTATATTTCATTCATTAAAATTCAATTTTTGGCTTTAGGATGCAAAATCATGAGTTTTCTTGTTTTTTGGTATTTTCTGGTTATTACAATAATATATAAACAGGTGGTTTAAACCATTATTTTTCATTCAATCATAGCAAATATTAGTTTAAAACATCTTCATGCATGATTCAACAGCCATAGATAATAATTATGCAAGAAAATTCCAAGTTTCAAGGCTTAGGGTGAAAATCATGAGTTTTCGTGCTTTTCGCACTTTCCAATCATTACAGTAATATATAAACACATGATTTGAATCATCATTTTTCATCTAAACAAAAAAAATATCAGTTTAGAATCCATCCATACACAAATCAGTAGCCACATGTTCAAGAAATCATAGAATTTTCCAACTTTTAAGTTCTAGCACAAAAACCTTGAATTCCTTTGTTTTCTAAAACTTTTCGGTCATTACAGTAATATAGAGAAATATATTTTGATCTAATATTTTTTATCAAAACACATAAAAAATTAGTTTAGAAATCATTGATGCACAAATTGCCCCCTTTTAGTGATGTTCATGCATAAAAATTATGATTTTAAGTTATAGGATTCACCTTTGGAGAAATCTCGCAGAAAGATTTGTGTTTTCGATAGAGAATAAATTTTCTTGCTCAAAAACTCACCCAAACAGAATTAAATCTGTAAAAATCAGTAAAAAACCAGGTCAAAATAATTTTCTCATAATTTATTTCATAGAAATCAGTTAACGAATTGAAAGAGAAGAAATACTTATGATTACGGGCAAGAAATCGCAAAATTGAAATGAGTTTTCTTAATTTTGATTGAGAGAATTATTTTGGGAGAATTTCGATAGAGAGAATTATTTTGGGAGATTTTTTCTATGAAAATACTAGACTAATAGAGTGCAGCTGCTACTGACATTGATGGGGGTCGAAATTTTACTTATATATTAGGTTTTTAGGTGAAATTTCCAAGTTTATCCTCAATAAGCTAGGTTATGAGTGTTTTAGTGTAGTAGGCTTTTGGATATTTGGGTTTTTTATTTAATTTAGGGCTGATTATGGGTAATTAAAAATAAAATATTTTTCTTATTATTTTCATTAAAATTCCCCCAAAAACATTTATTTAAAAATACTCATAAAATTATTTTATGCTCATAAATCACATTTTTACATGAAAATTCATTTTACAAAAAATAAATTATTTCATGTTAATGCATTTTATTTAAACCATTTATTTCATAATAATAATTCATATTAGGCATATTAAAATTAATTTAACATGCTCCAAAATCATAAATTACATCATACACAAATTTTCATATAGTCATACAATTTGTCACAATGACGCTAAATTCAAATAATTTGTCACTAAAACTCTAAGGGTAGGTGTGGGTTGTTGCAATATTTAACCATTCTTCTGCAACTTAAGGTTTTCCTTTATAAAAGGTTTTGTTAAGTTAATACATGAGGTTCGATACGATCCTAGGCTATGTTCTTATATATGCATGAGTAGGTTCTATGGGTGTGGATGACCTTATGTCTCCCTATATTTTAGGACCATTATATCTCTGAAATTGGGATATGACAAAGAATTATTATTGTGAAATAAATAATTTATAAGAAATGCATAAGCATAAAATAATTTATTGCACATAAAATGAATTTTCATGCAAAAAGCCATTTTAAGCATAAAATAATTTTTATGAGCATTTTTAAAATATTTTTAAATAAATATTTTGGGGGAGGAATTTTCATGAAAATAATAAGAAAAATATTTTATTTTTAATTACCTACAATTATCCCTTAAATTAAATAAAAGGCCCAATTTCCCAAAAGCTAACTACACCAAAATACTCCTAACCTAGCTCATTAAGGGTAAACTTGGAATTTTGTCAAAACCCTAAATATTTAAGCTAAAATTTGGCTAGCCCTAAGGGAGACAGCCACCATTCTATTATTCTTCATAATTTTGATAGAAAATTTCTCTCAAAAATATTCTCTACCGAAATTCACAAGGTGTTTTCAAACCTTGCGATTTTGCAATCGTTTTCATAAGTTTTTCTCTTCTTTCAATTTATTATCTGATTTTTATGAAATTAACCATGGGAAAACTATTTTGAGCTATGTATTTATTGATTTTCTATTGATTAAATTTGGCTTAGTGGAATTTTTAAAAGAGAAATCGATTTTTCCACTGAAAACACTACCCTCTCTATGTGAATCCTCCAAAAGTGAACCCTAAAACTAAAAATTTAAAACTTCATGCATAAACACAAGGGGGCTATTGATTTATATATTATTGTGTTCTAAATTGATTTTTGTTATGTTTGGATGAAAAATAATGTTTTAAATCATGTGTTTACATATTACTGTAATGATCGAAAAAGTACATAAAGCAAGAAAATTCATGGTTTTCACCCTAAAACCTAAAGTTGGCAAATTTTCATGCATAAATATACATAAGGGTATCGATTGGTGAATTGGTATGTTCTAAAATGATTTTTGTTATGTTTACATGAAAAATCTTGGTTTAAACCGTGGTTTTGTATATTACTGTAATGAACGAAAAGTAAGAAAAGTAAGAAAATTCATATTTTTCTTTGATGGGTATATTTAGCCAACATAGGGATTTTAATCCCAAAGTCTATAATTTGTATATGATATATTTTAATGATTATTGACATATATATATATGAATGATAAATGATTAAATTGTATGTTGGTTGATGGAATAACTCTAGACAAGTCTAGAAACAATTAAGTATACCTAGGGTTTCCTAACCCTATTACTATGTTATGATTAATATGTATATATGATTAAGTAACAAGTGAAATAGGTTTTATGATGAGTTAATAGTGAATTAATGATCTTAAATTGACTATGAGATGGATGATATGATTTATTCAAAAGAGATAAGCATGACTCTTCAAGGTTACTTGTTAAGTTGATATATATGTAAAGTGTTAAGTGTACTAAGTTGAATGTTAAATGGAATTGATATTAAGATCATAATATATTGTGTTTGACCTTAGAAAAGTCATAGTATGAGTTATAATGTGATTTCATGTGAGCCTATGATGTCTAAGTGTGCAAGATTTTGAAAGTCAACATGTTATGTGCAAGTGATGGGTGCACTTCTATATGCAACTCCAAGTGTATGTAAATATTATATGTGCATGGGATAGTCATAGGATAGGATAGAATGATGTTAAACAAATGCTAAGTATTGAATTAAATATTATTTTAGAGCTTGAGGAGTAGTAGAAGTTCAAAGGGCTATAAGTACTTAGAGAAAATAAACCACAAGGTGGGTAAACATTATGTTATTGTTACAAGTACAAGCCATCATGATATGTGAACCTTTCACATTCTTGAAAGCCAAGTTCTTTTCTATTTTCAAATACAATTGTATGATTTCTTTATTAAGCTTGGGTTTTCAAAGGACAATTGGTCCAAAACTATTTTTGAATATCCAATGATAATAAAAAAAAACATTTGTGATTATTGCCCTAACTTATATTCTTTCTGGAACTACACTATCATTTATCTTTTGTTTAATAAGCTAAACATCTATTGTTATTGTGCCACATGTGATTGCATTTCTTCAATGCTATTTTTATAAGTGATTACCATTAGCTCTAGTTATGGTACCCATAACCCTTTTTATGTAGAAATCCTCATGCCGATGCGAGTAATCATCAAAACTTGTGCACATGGTCTTAACTTGATAGATAATGGTAGTGTATCCACCTTAGCTAAAAGGGGTGGTTCTAGCCATGGAGCCTGATTAGTTTCATGCTTTTCTATATGGTAGGAGTTGGAATTTAGTTTGATGCCACCTCCCCTCTATGTGTTTGACTAAATATAGCAATAGTCCTCACTCTATATGTTATGTGTTATAAGTGAGATTTCTGCGAATCTTGTTAAATTGCAAACTATGATTCATGAATTACAAATTATGATCTATGAGTTATAAGCTATGAGCCCATGAGTTATAAGCTATGAGCCCTTTCTAAGGGATATGTGTTATTGTATAAGTTATATTGTTTACTCATTAAGATCATCTATCTCACCCCTTTTTCTGTATGGTTCCAGGTGAGCATTATGAGGAGGCAAGATGATGACTCAAGCAATCTACTTTGCTTAGGGGATTTCCTTGTCCAAGTCTTTTACCATACTATGATGTGAAGTGCCATTCTGAGATGCTCTAAGAGTTTCATTTTTGGAATATCATTTATTTGATAATTTATTTAGAGTCTTAAATATTCTTTTTATATGGATTGTATTTAAAAGTATTTTTAAACTATGCTTCCGCTAGTTAAAGTTTTCCTTATTATTGGATAAGTAAGTTAATGCATGAGGTTATGGTATGATCTTAGGCAATATTTGTATATGTATGAGTGAGTTCTATGAGCATGGGTGACCTTATGTCTTCGCATGTTCTAGGATCGTCATATCTCTAAAATTGGGATGTGATAGGTCTAATTAAAAGAGATACCTAATTCAAATTTAAGGTATGAATCTTAAGGCTATCCTAGGTTAGGTCTAATTAAAAGGGATACCTAATTCATATTTAAGTTATGGATCTTAAGGTTGTCCTTTCTAATAGGAGCTAAAAATGTTATTCCTATTGGGTAGGAATGATGACGACCCTGTCCGATAGGAATCGATGAGGAGGTGATCCTGTCTAGTAGGAATGATGACGACCCTATCTAGTAAGAATCGGTAAGGAGGTGATCATGTCTGGTAGGAATGATGATGACCTTGTCTGGTAGGAATGATGATGACCCTGTCTGGTAGGAATCAGCAAGGAGCTAATCCTATCTGGTAGGAATGATGACGACCCTATCTGGTAGGAATCGGCAAGGAGGTGATCATGTTTAGTAGGAATGATGACAACCCTATATGATAGGAATAGGCGAAGAGGTGATCCTTTCTTGCTTCATGAAGTTTGACTTGATAATTTGCCTTAATTCCAATGTCTGTTTAATGCAAAATGCATATGATTATGCAATGATTAGATACTTTGAACCTATGAAGGGTCACTTTGTTATGCTAAGTTTTTTTTTTTCTTTTAGGAGAAAGGTGCCCCCATTTCAAAAAGGTGAATATTTAGAAGGGAAATGCCCCCACTTTAGAATGATAAAGTGGTTTGGCTATTTTGTTTAGATATACCAACTTTGGGATGGTTGGACCGGGTATAACGCTAGTTGAAGGGTTGGTCAAAGGCTATCAATTTGGCCTTGGAGGAGGAAGAGATGTAGCTAGTTAGCTTGAAAGGCTTAGTCAAGCATAACCTTTTGATTTGGGATAAGATTGAATAGCTAGCTTATGGTCATATCAGGTATGAGACTGCTTGGTCAATGGTTATCAATTTGGCCTAGGAAGAAGTTACTTTAGGAAGTTAAGTTAGGTTTGGCTGGAAAAGGTTAGGCTAGGCTTAGGTGGGTTCAGCTTGGAAGAAGGTTTGGTTTGAGACTGAATTGGAAAGCTTCATCAAGGGGGTCAAGTCCTTAGAGATGATTAGGTCGAAAGGCTAGGTCAAGTTTTATGGAAGGTCAATTTGTCGAGCTTGTAGAAGTTCATACGGGAATCTGTAGTTAGGTTTAGCAATTGGCTTGGTCAGTTGTAGCCTTCTAGTTTGGCTTTAGGGGAGATCATCTTGGAAGGCTAGGTTAGGTTTGGCCTTGGATAAGGTCATTTGGAAGCTCAGTCTGGTTTTGCTTTGTAAGAGATTAGATTATATGCTCGATCAAGCTATAGCCTTCTAGTGAGTTCATTCCAAAGGCTTGGTCATATTTTTTCCTTAATACTATGTCAGAGAGATCAAGCTAGGATGCTAGTCTTGGGAGGCTTATCTTGGCTTAGAGGAAAGGTCAGGCTAGGCAATCAATTTGGAAGGCTCAGTTAGATTTTGCCTTATAGGGGATCATGGGCTTAATAAATGAAGGCCTTTTACGAGTGGGATTTATGGGGAATGCTTTTAGTCATGTGCCTCTTGATGAAGGCTTCTTGGTTTAGGCTTTATGATGAAGGCTTATGCATTTAGGCTTCTTGATAAAGGCTCAAGATTTAGGCTTCATGGTGAAGGATTTTGGTTTTAGGCTTTGAAGCCTTCTAGGTGTTGAGGATAGTTTTCAATGAGGGTGTTTTGAATGGTTGGCTTTGGCTTAGATATAGTGCTACAAGTTTTGGTCATAAGGATACCATAGGCTCATAGATAAGGGTTTGCCCTTTGACATGGTTACATTAGAATGGTTTACAAGCTTTATGGATAACAAGGATTATGTGTTTTGCCAATAAGGCTTAATCTTTTAAGGATTATGAGATGTTTGCCAAAAAGGCATGAGATGGATCTTAACTAGTTCGAGTTCTTCTTAATCAACCTGAGGATGATAGGCTTTGGGAGATATGCCTCGACTTATAGTTTTGCCAAGAATAGATTTAAGGATGACGAGTCATGAGAGACTTAGGATTTTTGGTTCTGCCCATGATGAGATTTTGCCAAAGAAAGGGTGGTATATAGCTTAAGCTTGAAATGATGGTATGATTTGCCAATGAGACTTGGAATGGAAAAGTTCGAGAATGGTTTGAAGGTAGGCTAAAACTTTGGAAAAGAATCATAGAGATTGTATGGTTTTGCTTTTTATAGTATGAATTATGGAAAAGAGCAAGTCAAGCTTTTCTTATTATTTGAGATTGAAGAAACTCTTGGAGTGACACTTAATTGGTTTAACTTGATGTAAATGATTGCATTAGCTGAAACAAAGAGCCCATAGGAATGGCTAAGGGCTAGTGGAAGAAGACAACTTGGGGATTATGTTCCCAAATGAGAGATGAGAAATGTGAAGATGGGAAATGTGAGCGATTATGCCTTAGCTTTTTAAGCTAAGTGACAAGATAGATTCAACAAAAGTTGATGACCTAGGATGGCATGCCCCTATTGTAGTATAAGGACATAGAAGATAGTATATCCTTCGAGAATGAAGCTCTAGTGAGGAAGGGTGACTTTGGAGACATGAGATGAGATAGATTGATTGAAGATGATTTGACAACTTTGGACATGAAGTAAGATGACTTGGATGAGCTTTCTCTCTCTCTCCCTCTTTTTTTTTTTTTTTTTTAAGCTCTAACTTTTTTCTAAGCCATCCTTTTGGATTTTCAACTTAGCGAGCTTGAATTAACGAAATTTGGGAGAAAACTTTCCATCATGATTTGTTATTTTTCTTCATGTTGAGAGGCTCTAATATTTGAATTCCGGGTTTGACAAAGGTCATCTCTGAACTTGTTGCCCCTTGTTGAGGTGCATTATTTGATTACCCAATGTGCAATAGGTAATTACATTTACTTGCTCTTTATGCTTCAACTGCCTTAATCTTCTTTGATTAGGTGTTAGTGAAGCAATTGTTGATTTGAGAGAATGAGGACACCTCAAATTCTGATTTATGCTAATTGCGGTGGATTTAATTGATCATTTGTTCATCTTTCTCTTTTCTTCTTTTTTTTTTTTTCCTTTTCTTCTTTTTCTTCTTCCTTTTTTTTCTCTCTTTTTCTTTTAAGCTCATCCATGTCAGACTAAATAAAGGAAGATAAGAAAGCTAATACATAAATAATGAAAAGAAAATAAAAAATGCATTACTATAAAGGAAACTTTATTATAAGATAACAAAAAGGGGACCAACATAGTCAACAAAATAAAAAAGAAAAAGAAAAAAGAAAATAAAATGATAGACTCTGACTCAAACTTAGACTCAGACTTTGAGGCTTAGGCTCAGACTCAGACATAGATTTGGAATTCAACCTCAGACAAATCAGATTAGCTAGGCTTGAACTCCTCTATGTTATGCCACTCAAGATTGAATTAAGGTCTTGGGTTTTGCTTTAAGGGGATGATGTCACCACTGTCAATCAGATCTTGGATTTTATGTTTCAAAGGTTTGCATGCGTTGATTTGGTGCCCTGCTCCTTGATGATATTCACAATATTCATTACGGTGGTAGCTCTTTGGTAAGGGATTAAGAGGGACTCTTAGTTCCAAGGGTTTTACCATTTTTGCCTCTAAAACATTCTTATAAACCACTACTAATGGAACTCCCAAATTTGTAAAAGCCCTTCATTGAAATTTCAAGGGTCACTTGCTAGTTACGGCAGCTGCCTCTATACTCTCCCACTTGACATCAATAAGGAGAGTGTTAGTGTCCATATCCTTCCATTCAGTAGAGGCAAGAGGAGTAGAGGTACTGCTCTTCCTGCACCTTTTTCCATTATAGGGGTTTGCTCTAGTGCATCGATGTTGAGCTTCAAAGGTCTCTTAATAACAGAAGAGGTGGGGTTCTCCTTGCTTTGAAAAGGATTCAAAGAAGAGGCAAGGTTAATATTTAAGACTGATGGCATGGCTGAGGCTAGAATGGCATTGGTGTTTGAGATTGAGGATGTAAAATTATGAGTCATGCCAATGGTAGGTGCAGCATTAATGGGCTTAGCTTGGCTCTTCATTCCTCTCACTTCATCAATGATAAGTTGGCCTTAGAAACTCAAAGCATTAGTGAAAGTATAAGTAAGATGGATTAGGACATTATTAAAACTAGATTGTTGGCAAGCTAAAACCTGATTGAAATTGGCTCGTTGAGTATTTAGGGTGGAGATGAGAATAGCATGAAGGTTCTCTTCTTACCTCTTGAGTAGGTTGGTTAGAGCTTCTATATCAATCATGTTTGCCATTAGTACCTCGAAAACCAAGTCAAAGAATAACATAAGTGCTTAGGAAAGAAGCAAGAAGATGGGCATGCAAACTTTTGAGGAAAAAGATTCCTTTTGATATTGTGAGCTAACTGCATTTGGGCTTTTGATGATTTCCTACTGTTACATAGGTCAAGGTCTCAGGCTTAAGGTATTGAGTTAAACCAAAGGTACTAAACTTAGGGTAGTGTGTTGGGCCAAAGGTATTGGGCTTAGGGTAGTGTGTTGGGCCAAAAGTATTAGGCTTAGGTAATGTGTTGAGCCAAAGGTATTAGGCTTAGGGTGGTGCATTTGGGTAAAGATGATTTAGGTATAAGCTATAAGCATTTGTCAATATGGGAGTAATAGATTGGTTTTGAAGGTAATGGGCTAAGGATGTTAGGCTTATAGATAATGGTGTCTTATGGCTAGGTTGGCAAGGTACAGGTAAAAAGGAGGGTAGAGATGTTTTTAGGTTAAAATTTATGGTGAAGACATTTTGGGTAAAGTTAAGGTAACAATGTTTAACGTTAAAGGTGTTTAAGGCCAAAGCTAGGGAAATGAGGTTTTAGGTTTAAGGCTAGTGTATTAGCATTTAGGTTAAAGGCTAAGGTAATGGAGTAAGGTTTAAGGTGATGGCTTAAGGTTTTGTAAGGGCAAAGGTGATTAGGATAGAGGTGAGAGTGTTTAAGGTTTAGAAGTGAAGGTGTATGGATAAAAGTGAAAAGTGAGTGTATGACCCTTCTTCGGTTTAAGGTATAACCTAGACTAAAGATGAATACATGTTTTGTATAATATAAATGCATGGGAAAAATATTTCATGAGAATGCAAAGATGCAAGGGTTTTGATTATGGTACATATAACTTAAGATTAGGATCTAGGTTTATTATATGAAAGGGTAAGTGTGGCTTATATAGGGTACCCATCACACTACAGCAATAATATACTTAACCACATATGAGTTAAGGAGCCTCGCATGGGTCCAATAATACATGCATGCTCATTAAACCTTTGAAAGGATTAAGGGATTTGTCGTGAGGTGGATGATTTCACTACTGGTGAATAAACTCACAGAGGGTTACCCACACAATGTTACTTTCTATCCATTGTTTTCCTAAGAAATCTAAGTTAAAAGGCAAGGAACCTATGCAAATGATGCATGAAAGCCATTTCTGTATTCAAAGTGCTAAAATTTTGATTTAAACCACTTGGTAGTCCTCTTATTTCTTTTATTAAAAAATAAGGTGGTCCTCAGTGGAGTCACCAGTTGTGGGGCCTTGCCCGAATATCGATTCGATCAACTAAAAGGAATCAAAATGCTCATTTAGGTTTGAACTCACGATGGAACCCTCAAGTTCAGATAGGTTGATTTTGAAAAGAGTTGCCACCTTAATTTTATTTTATTTGGGAAAAGATTAAGGGAAAAACCCAAATTGACTCTAATTAATATCTCAAAATAAAAGATCACTAGCCTTAAAATCAAAAAGGATTCAGAAACTAGGTTTTAGTTTATTTTAAGAAAATTAGTTTGGCAAATTTAATATAAAATGACTTAAAATAAATTTCATGAATAGCTTACATAATGCATGAACAATTATATAATGAATGAATAAACAAATAAATAAACATTCATTAAAAGCAACAAAGCAAATAAAGTAAAGGAATTAACTTACAATTCAAAACCAAAATAGGGGATACTTCCTTTAGCCTTTACGGGTTCTAGGGAAGTTATACATTTCCCAAAATAATTCTAAAGCAATAAATAAAGCAAAAGAGGAATAAAACCAAAATCAAAATAAAGAAAACAAACTAAAAACAAATAGCACAAAGAAAAAGAACTAATTCATAAAAGAATATACAAGAGAAGAATTATTTCTTATTTAAATTGGATTTGATGCTTTAAACAAACATGCTTACATGTCTCTTTGAATGGGAATCAAAATCCATATAGTTCGCACTTTAAACAAGAATGCCTATATATCCGTTTTGTTCGACTCAAAATAAACTGTCCAAAAGTGACCCGTAAGTATATGGGGTAATTGTAATATATCGGAAGCACCCAAGTTTGTATATCTCAAGGAATTGCAAATGGAAATATTTGTCTTGATTTAAAGCAAATTAAATGGAAAGAATTTGAATGATTTGAAAATAAATAATTTGCAAAATAGGAAATTGAAAGAAAATGTGGATTAAAATGCAATAGGTTTAAGAACAATGAATGAAGGATGTCTAGCGTTTGTATTTAGTTTATCAATCCTGTATGTTCATGAATATACCCAATTGATTGTTCTAAAGCCTTAGTTTCTAACAATTCAAAGAATAAAAATCAATCTATTAGCAATCGCATTCATAGAAATCATTCTATCAAATCATATATCAAAAACTAAAACCTAATCTTAAAACTTATATTTCTAATTTGTTTTAAGATCCTAAAGGAATGAAATCTGGAATTGAACTTCAACTCTCATTCCTTTGTTCAAAACCTAAGTCAAACAATTGGTAGCTAAGCAATTGTTCAATAACAATCAATCAATTCAATTAGGGATAATAAAAATAATCAAATGAGATTATATTCAATTCCATATCATGAGCACATCAAACAAACCAAAGACAAAGATGAAATTAGCTCATGAAAAATAAAAAATTCATCATAATTTTATTATAACCAAAAGAATCCATTGAATAAATTCTATCAATTCAATAATCCCTAAAAAGAATTATATTAAAGAAATAAGAATTAAACCACATTGATTAATCTATTTTATCCAATTCAATCTCTTGAATCTTCACAAATGAATTCCCTAAGAACATAATTATAATCTAAGTGTTGAAATCTGAAAACTAAAATTAAGAAAATAGAAAACTGGAAGAGAAGATACTATCCTCCCAAAATTAAGATAATTCTCTTCCTTAAAATGGCCCTATTTAAAACAACAAAACTTCTTCTTTAGTTTCTACTTTCCTAAAATAATTTAGGGTTGAAAATCCTTGAAAATCTAAGAGAATCTTCAATATCTGCTTATAGGTGACGTAGCAAATACCGAGACCCTACAGCTAGGCACTGGGGAACTGGTGGGCAAGTAGACAACACACTATTGCGGAGCATTGGGGAAGGCAGCATGACACTAGAGCAAGTAGAGGTAGTAAGGAGCTATCTGTTGCACCTTACTGGAAGCTTGTTGGGAGCTCTAGGGACTGCTGGATCACAGGAGGTGAGCTGCTGCACGAGCTGAGGGCTTAGCGAGGTGGTTCTGAGGAAGGCATGTGGCAAGCAGCAAGCTGCTACAGCTTATTGGGCATTACTGCATGTGCTGGGGGCATGCTGTTGGCTTGCTTCTGCTGCTGGCACCAAGGCTACTCCTGTGAGGCACTAGGGGTTGCCATAATGACATTCCTCCTATGGTGCCATGTGACATTCCACCGAATTTTCTGTTTTCGCTCCAAATTTTTGTAACCTTCCTCAAACCTAAAAAGGGAATAAAATAACACAACCCAACCTTTATGACATGAATTAAACATAAAATGCCTAATTTAACATGAATAAAAACATGCAAATATGCCACAAATAACTTCCCCCACACTTACCCTTTTGCTTGTCCTCAAGCAAAACCATACTCAACAATTTTATTTAGTTAGCAGCAAGAACCTTATATACTTAAGAACCTTATATACTTAAGAAAACATACTTAAGATAAATGTTTGAATAAGAGTATAGCAATAATTATAGAATACTCAACACAGTTTACTTAAAATCACCACAAATCCACCAAGTATCAATCAAATCTTTGCAAGGATTACCAAGAAGAAAACTTGCTGCACTTCATGATAGGCATATACACTCATTATTATCAAAGAGAATTTTTATTCAAAGGTTTCATATCCAAGCATGTTCATCCACATCATAGGCACACTAACCAATTTCATCTTTACTAATGGAGTCCGTAAAGGCTAAAAAAATCAAAAGGTCTTTATTAAGGTTGTAATGGAGTTTAAAGGGTAATGGGCTAATCAAGAAACAAGTTAACATGAACAAAAATTTTCTTTGAAAATGATGCCAAACAAAACATAAATGAACCTCAATAGTAGCCATTCTTCCTTTTTAACAACAGAACAATAAGCATTTTAAACTTCAAACTTCTAAGAGGGAAATACTTATTTTGATTTTAATTTCTTTTTTAAATTTGCCCCACATTTATGTTTGTGCAAGAGTTCTATTAATTTCCATCACTCCCCTTAATTGTAAACAATTTTTGAAGAGGTTATTATCTTCACCAACTTTACATCATTACTCAAAGAAAAAATAAGGGTAGTGACAATGTGGTTTAATTAAACAAAGAAACTCAAGTTTAAAATATGCATGTTAATGCATTTATTTGGTTCAAAGGGTGAACGAGGGGTAAACATATAAAATAGGTGGTTTTAAGGATTTGGTTAAAACAAAGAAATGCCTTAATCATTTCTTCCTTCCCTAAGTGGACTTAAAATTTTGCTTCGACTAATTAGCTAGCATGTTCTAAAGTGGGTGAAATTACTCAATGATAATATGTTGCATAAGCCCTCTCTAAGTGCAGCATGCAAAAACCTCTTAAAATAATTCAAGCAAATTTTTTAAAAAAAATATCAACTCAGTTTCAAAGCAATGATTAAGGCCAAAAAGAATTTAATATCCATAGTAATTGAATATAATCTAATTCAAACACAATCTTATTATATCATTGGCCACACTTAAATTTTAATTCCAAAATTAACACCTTGCACCAAAATAAGTAAACAGTCAAGTAATCTTTAACAAAAGAGGACAAAACAAAGGGATTTACTCACAGTATGCACAACATTACACAAAATAGTACACAAATTAACAATGAAACAAAGAAATTACTCCCCCCCCCAACACTTAAACTCCATAATGCCCTCAATGTGGAAATGTATGCAAATATTCATATTTTAAAACTAAAAACTAAAGACTAAAAATTACAAATTGATAACCGAGAGAGAAAGGTTACCTTATTCATCGCCTGCTGATGGCGAAGGAGGGGGTGATTCCAATACAATGCCAAACTGCTGACAAAACTAAGCAAACTTGTGCCGATGAGATTTTTGTTCTTGCTCCACCTTATCAAACCTTTGGTGTATCTTAGCCATCCAAGCCCAATTTTGCTCTTCCATCGAGTTTAATTTGTGCAAGACTAGTCGCAACCCATCCACCTCACTTGTCAGCTCTATAGCAGGAGGATCTATCTTAGTAGCACACTCACTTTCAAGATTACTCGATGAAGACCCTCCATAAAGCAAATATGGTGGTAGTTTCTTGAGTCGGTGATCCTGTCAACACTTCCAAGTTTTTGGTGCCCTTAAATAGCATTCTGCAATAAAGACCTCAAATTGAATCCAAGACTCCATAGTGAAATTCCATGTTGGCAGCAATGGTAATTCTTCAGAATTGGAATCAAAAAGATCATAGGAAAGCACTATTGCATAAACAATGTGGTCCATATTCAAAATATACCTTTTATCAATGATCATATCCATCATTGTGTGATGCAACAAAGAGGCCATGTCAATCTTTTTCCCATTGGCCAAGCCCCATAACATGTACAGTTCCTTATATGAGACTTTACTACTGTCTGATTTTCCAAACACAACATAGCACATAAACTTATGCAAAATGAGAGTAGCATGATCTTTAATAAACCCATTGGGAGCCTTGTTGGTATCAAAATTTTTAAGCCCAGTCAATTTCTCCCAAAATTCATGGGCATTAAACTTACTCTCCATACAATCTTCACCCTCCATAGAAAATCCAAAAACGTCATAGAATTTTTCATGCCTAAGTCTGTACTTCTTATCATGGATTCTAAAATAAATTTCATCATCACCCATTGGACAACATGAGGTAAAAAATTTAGGTGCAATCTTAGGGTATACATCATAATCAATCTTTATAAATTCATCCCAACCTAAAATTGCTCTCAATCTTTCAATCTCACCATCTAAACCCAAAGTTTTCAAATCATCAAAATAAAGGTACCAGCAAGGTTTAAAAACACGATTAGTGTGAGTGAGAGCTTCATACCTTTCTCCTTTCACTTTTGTGAGAATTTGAAATGGAGCTCCATAATTATCTCTCAAATCCTCCACCTCTTTCCTTTCTTTGCCTCTAGTTTTGGAACCTTTCTTCCCCATACTCTTGACTCTTTTAGACATGACTTGCTTGATTAAAAGAAAATATGTGAGAAAATTGGAGATTGGGAAGATGAGAATGATCTTGTTGAAGAAATTTGGCGAGGAGAATGAATTTGAAGGATGGGTTTGTGAAAAGGAGAATAAGGGAGACGTATGGACGGGAGAGGAGTAGACTTTTGGAGCTAGAGGATTAAATTTAAGTGCTAGTGGCCAAAATCCTGAAATTGCCCCTTCAGATAATGCTACTTGTGCCCCTGCTGCTGGCGAGAGCAGTGGCTGCGGACGCTAGTAGCTTATTGTGAGATGCTATTATGCTTGTCTATTGGTAGCTGCTGCTACTGTGTGTGCTAAAGCTCACTGCGAGGTGCTACTGGGGACATGCTGCTAGCCAACTGCTGCTGCAGGTGCCAAGGATTTCAGCGAGGCACTGTTGGGACTATACTACTGGCCTGCTGCCAGCCAACTTCTATTGTAGGCACTAAGGCTCTTCTATGAGGCACTGCTAGGAGTATACAACTGGCCTGCTTCTGCTGTGGTAGCCAAGGCTGCTCCTGCAAAGTGCCACACCAATTATTGCTCCTAGCACCACAAATTGACATCCTTTTTTTTTTTTTTTTTCCACCAACTAAAGTCTCATAACTCTAAAACTTGAGCTGCACATCTCTGAGCACCTTATTACCACAAAAATCATAACCAAACCAACGCATAAACCTGAACTAAAAGCAACTAAAAATAATTGAAAAATAAATACTAAAAAGAACAAAACAAAAACTTTTAAACTGATATTTTTTTTATATTGTATTTATCTTTATTTTTAGTTTATTTTTTATTTTTAATTATTATATTATATATTTTTTTTGTTTTATATATATGAAAATAGACTAGGATTATCAAAATAAATAAATAAATAAAAGTAACTAACTTGGGTTGCCTCCCAATGAGCGCTTCTTTAACGTCGTCTTAACTAGACATTGTGGAAGGATCTAAGGATCCTTAAGCAAAATGCTTTGAAGTTCCCTAAACTCTTCCACACCTTCATAATATGACTTAACTCTTTGACCATTGACTCAAAAGGTTTCATTTGTGCAAGAGTTAAGCAATTCAATAGCACCAGAAGGAAATACCATATTGATAAGAAAGGGACCACTCTAGCGGGTTTTGAGTTTACCTAGAAATAGGCGTAACTGTGAGTTGAAGAGTAAGACTTTCATACGTGGTTCAAGGGTCTTTCAAACAAGGTTCTTATCATGCAAGGCCTTAGTCCTTTCCTTGTAAATCTGAGAGCTCTCATAGGCTTCATTTCAAAGCTCATCCAATTCTGACATTTGCAGCATTCTGTTCTCCTTTGCTTTCTCCAAGTCGAAATTCAATGCCTTGATAGCCCAATATGCTTTGTGCTCCAATTTGACTATTTGACTGGTAAATGACAAGCCTTGCCAAACAGCAACCGAAATGGGCTCATCCCTAAAGGAGTCTTATATGTTGTCCTATAAGTCCACAATGCATCATTAAGGTGAACCACCTAATCCTTTCTAGACGAATTCACTATCTTTTCCAGAATTCCCTTTATTTGCTTGTTGGATGTCTATACCTTCCCTAAAGTCTGTGGATGATAAGGGGTTGCCACTTTATGCTTAACTCTAGACTTATTCATTAGCTTCTCAAAAAGCTTATTGCAAAAATGGCTTCCCCTATCACTAACAATCAACCTTGGTGTGCCATACTTGCTAAAAATAAATTCTTTGACAAATTTGACAATAACATTAGCATCATTAATTCAGGTAGGAATTGCTTCCACCCATTTAGAAACATAATCCATAGCTACTAAAATGTATTGAAAACCAAAGGAAATGGGGAAGGGTCCCATAAAATCAATACCCCATACATCAAAGATTTCAACCACAATATAATTAGTTAAGGGCATCTCATTCCTCTTACCAATGTTACCTACTCTTTGGCACCTATCACATTGTTTACAATAAACATGAGCATCCTTGAAAAGAGTAGGCCAAAACAAACCACTTTGCAGGACTTTCTCAACTGTCTTCTTTCCTCCAAAGTGACCTCCACAGCTAAGATCATGGCAAAATCTAAGAACACTCAGCTGCTCATCATCAGAAACACACCTATGAACAATCTCATCTTTGCAAATTCTAAATAAGTAAGGCTTATCCCAAAAATAATATTTGCAAACATGTAAAAACCTCTTCTTTTCTTGATAAGTCAAATCAGTCTGCAAAACACCACAAGCAAGATAATTAGCAATGTCAGCAAACCATAGGACTTGTGACACTACAAACAACTGTTCATTAGGAAATTACTCCAAATCTTTATGAACATCACTCAACGCAAGTTCATTTTCATTCAAAAAGGGTAACTTGGATAAGTGATCTACCGCAACATTTTCACTCCCTTTTTTATCCTAAAGCTCATAATCAAACTCTTGCAAAAGTAACACCCACCTAATTAAAAGTGTTTTAACATGTTGTTTAGATAAAAGATATTTTAAAGCAGTATGATCAAAATGCACAATCACTCTAGACCCATCAAATATGCCCTAAACTTATCTAATACAAAAACAACAGCTAACATTTCCTTCTCAGTTATGGTGTAATTCACTTTGGCATCATTAAGCGTGAAACTAGCATAATATATGAATCTCAAAAACTTGTCAACCCTTTGTCCCAAAACAGCCCCTAACGCATAATTAGATGCATCACACATTATCTCAAAAGGTAAAGACCAATCAGTTGCAACTATGATAGGTGAAGTAGTGAGCTTCTCTTTTAAGGTATTAAAGGCGTGCATGCAGTTATCATCAAAATCAAAAGGAACATCTTTTCCTAGTAACCTACAAAGAGGTTAACTTATCTTAGAAAAGTCCTTAATAAACCTCCTATAAAAACTTGCATGTCCTAAAAAACTTCTTATCCCCTTAACAGATGTAGGAGGGGGTAAGTTTGCAATTAAGTCCACTTTAGCCTTATCAACCTCTATACCCTTACTAGACACAATGTAACCCAAAACAATGCCATGAGTCACCATAAAATGACTTTTCTCCTAACTCAAAGTAAAATTGCACTCAATACACCTTTTAAGCAGAATAACTAATTTATTGAGACAATCATCAAATGAATTACCAAAAATAGAAAAATCATCAATAAATACCTCAATGAAGTCATTTATCATGTCAGATAACACTGACATCATGGATCGTTGAAAAGTTACTAGAGCATTGCATAGCCCAAAAGGCATCAGTTGGAAAGCAAAAGTCCCAAAAGCACATGTAAAAGTAATTCTTGCCTGATCCTCCGGTGCTATTGCCACTTGATAATAACCTGAAAGTCCATTAAGAAATTAGTAATAAGAGTGCCCTGCAAGCTTATCCAACATTTGATCTATAAAGGGTAAGGGAAAGTCATCCTTTTTGGTGGCATTGTTCAATTTCCTATAATCAATGCACATTCGCCACCTAGTGACAATCCTAGTTGGGACTAACTTATTGTTTGCATTTCTTACCACTGTGATTCCTATTTTCTTAGGAACCATATGAACATGACTAACCCAATCACTATTTGCAACAGGATAGATTGCTCCCTCATCAAGCAATTTTAGCACTTCCTTCTTCGCTACCTCACTCATATTGGGGTTCAACCTTCTCTACATCTCCCTCTTAGGTTTAGCACCCTCTTCTAAGATGATTCTATGCATGCACATAGAGGGATTAACTCCCTTGATGTCACTCAACCCTAACCTATTGCCTTCTTCAACCTTTTTAGCTCACTCACTAATCTCTCTTCTTCCTTTTCACTCAATAAAGCTAAAATAATCACAGGTAAATTCTCTTCCTCACTAAAAAATACATACTTTAGGTGCTTAGGCAGCTCTTTAAGTTCTAAAGTTGGTAAGGGTTCTTTATCCCTATTTTGAATCAATGGGAGCTCAAGAATCTTCTCCTCTCCTAACTCTTCTACTACCACTTCATCTAAGCACTCAATGTTACTTACTACTTTTAGAAAATAGATTTCAGCTTCTTTTTCAAGTGTAAGGGTGGTTTCCAGCTTATCCTCAAAAGCATCCTATAAGAAAACTTATTGAACAACAGTGTCTATACAATCAATAAAGGAGCACTCTTCATATAATGATGTGGTAAAAATAGTAAGATTTTTAAAATTAGAAAACTCAGCAATTTAAACCAAAATAGTCATGGTTAACTTTCCATTCTTAACATCAATCAAAGTATTTGTTGTTGCCATGAAACATCTTCCTAACAAAATACACAAGTCTGACCTATTTGATAACTCATCACCTATGTCTAATACCACAAAATCAAAAGATACAATCAACCCTCCAACTTGCACTAGCACATCTTCTATAAATCCCCTAGGAAATCTTAAAGAACTATTAGCTAGTTGTAAACACATTTTAGTGGGTCTTAATTCTCCTAAATTTAATTGCAAAAACAAGGCATATGGAATCAAATTAATACTTGCACCTAAATCTAACATGCCTTTAGCCTTCTCACCATTGCCCATACTAATATCAATCACAAAACTACCCAAGATCTTTAGTTTTAAGAGGTAATTTATGCTGGAGTATAGCATTAGTCACCTTATACACAACCACTTTCTCTTCCATTTCCAACCTCCTTTTCTTAGAATTTAACTCTTTGAAAAATTTTGCATAAGAAGGCACATTTTTTATCACATCAAGCAAAGGCAAATTAACACTTACCTTGGATAGCATTTTGAACAACTCTTCAAATTGCTTATCCTACTTACCATTCTCGAGATGACTTGAAAATGGAATAGGCAGTCTATATGGATTATCCGCCTTATGCAACTTTGAAGGAGAAGAGATTTCCTTCACTTTCTCTTGTTCCTCTGGATTTCTAACAAGCTCATTACTGCTCTTTTCCCTATTTAGCTCAAGATTATTAACAACATTATTAATAACCTGCATTATAAAGAGTAGTATCAATAGCATTATTAATAATCTTACCACTTCTAAGGACTGTGATGGCCTTAGCTTGCTCTGGTTGACTTAGGAGTTTCCCTTGTTGGTGTGATTGCACATGACTTACAATTTTCCCAACTGGAGTCTCCACCTTTCACACTGAAGCTTCCAATGAACCAAACCTCCTATAGTTAGCCTCCTGATTTTTAGTGCTAACTTCAATAAAAGCATTCAAGCTATCCTCCAAAGATGGCTTCCTTTACTATTGTGGGTTTGATGATTCTCTGTAGAATGGTTGGCCTCTTTGCATCATTTGAAACTAAGGCTGCTGCTACTACTGGTTGTTTTTTCTTTAGGAAAAGTTTGGATGGTTTCTCCAACCTTGGTTGTAAGTATTAGAGTATGGGTCATTCCTTGACCGAGGTTGGAAACCGTCCAAAGCCTGTGCTTGCTCTGGTTCATCTACATAAACATCAAAACTAAAGGGACAAACATTAGCACCATGACCCAAAATGCCACAAACTCCACATACCTCTTATTGTTGTGCTAGTGTGCTTCCCTTCATGGATAAGAGTTTGATTTGTCAAGTGAGTTCGGCTATTTGCATAGCCATATCCTTACTAGGAGCTTCGTCTTGAACTCTCACTCTTCTTTCCCTTATGCTTTTCTGCTGAGAATTAGCACCAAGCATTTCAAAAAGGTCATAAGTTTCCTCAGCAATGATCTCTCCCATTACTCCCCAACCACATTGTCCACTATGCTTTGGCTTTGGAATTTGAGCCCATCATAAAAGAACTGATTGAGCAATTACAGTGGATAGTGATGATGGGGCAACTAAATTTGCAACATCTTAAACCTTTCCCATGCCTCATGAAAAGGTTCTCCTTTCATTTGTGTGAAGGTTCCAATCTTTAATCTCAAATCAGCTATCTTTTAATGAGAGTAGAACTTCCCCATTAATTTATTGTACACCTCTCCCCAAGTGGTCAATGAATCAAGAGTAAGTGTCATCAACCAAGATTTAGCTTTTTCCTTCAAGGTGTAAGGAAAGCATCTCATCCTCAATTGATCATTAGTTAGACCTTGCAAAGGAAAGGTCTATGTGGTGGAGTAGAATTCCCTAATGAAATTGAGGGGATCTTCATTTAGCGCTCTATAAAAGGATGGAAGCATGTTGTAATGGATATTCTTTAACTCATAATTTCTGGAGGCCACATTAAGTCTAATACAAGATGTTGTGGTGCCTATGATTAGCCTAGCATAATCCTTCATAGGCCTTCTTTCTTATGCCATGATGTGTGGTTCTTCCTCTTGATCTTTTATCCTTAGATTCTCGGGATCTATTGGATCAACCTGTTCCCCGTTTGGCTCCAGTCTTCTTCTTTCTCCACCTAACTTGTGAACTTATCAATAAAATAGGCAAGCTCTTCTTCTAAAGATCTTCTCCCTTGCATAAAAATCTCAAAAAACAAATGTAAATAAAATGTAGAAACAAAAATAATTACAATGAAACAAACAAATTCGCTTTGCAACTCTCTAGCAATGGCACCAAAAACTTGGTCACCTCAAAATAAACTGTCCAAAAGCGACCTACAAGTATACGAGGCAATTGTAGTATATTGGAAGCACCCAAGGTCATATCTCTCAAGGAATTACAAATAGAAATATTTGTCTCAATTTAAAGCAAATTAAATGGAAAGAATTTGAATGATTTGAAAAGCAATAATTTGCAAAAATAGGAAATTAAAGAAAATGTGGATTAAAATACAATAAGTTTAAAAACAATGAATGAATGATGCCTAGGGCTTGTATTTAGTTTATCAATCCTATATATTCATGAATATACCCAATTGATTATTCTAAAGCCTTAGTTTCTAACAACTCAAAGAATAAAAATCAATCTATTAGCAATCGCATTCATAGAAATCATTCTATCAAATCATATATCAAAAAATAAAACCTAATCTTAAAACTTATATTTCTAATTCGTTTTAAGATCCTAAAGGAATGAAATCTAGAATTGAACTTCAACTCTCATTCCTTCGATCAAAACCTAAGTTAAATAATTGGTAACTAAGCAATTGTTCAATAACAATCAATCAATTCAATTAAGGATAATAAAAATAATCAAATAAGATTATATTCAACTCCATATCATGAACACATCATACAAACCCTAGATAAGGACGAAATTAGCTCATGGGAAATAAAGAATTCATCATAATTTTATTATAATGAAAATAATCTATTGAATCAATTCTATCAATTCAATAATCCCCAAAAATAATTATATTAAAGACATAAGAATTAAACCATGTTGATTATTCCATTTTATCTGATTTAATCTCTTGAATCTTCACAAATGAATTCCCTAAGAACAAAATTATAATCTAAGTGTTGAAATCTAAAAACTAAAATTAAAAATAGAAAACTGGAAGAGAAGATACTATCCTCCCAAAATTAAGATAATTCTCTTCCTCAAAATGGCCCTATTTAAAACAACAAAACTTTTTCTTTAGATTCTACTTTCCTAAAATAATTTAGGGTTGAAAATCCTTGGAAATCTCAGAAATTCTTCAATATCTTCTCATAGGTGACATAGGAAATGCTGGGATCCTACAGCTAGGCACTGGGGAACTGGTGGGCCAGTGGGCAAGCAGACAACACGCTACTGCGGGGCACTGGGGAACGCCGCATAATGCTCGAGCAAGTAGAGGTAGCAGGGAGCTATCTATTGCACCTCACTAGAAGCCTGCTGTGGGCTCTAGGGACTGCTAGATCGTAGGAGGTAAACAACTGTGCGTTCTGGGGGCTTGGCGAGGCGCTGCTGAGGAAGGCATGTGGCAGGCAATAAGCTGCTGCGGCTCGTTGGGCATTGCTACATGCACTAGGGGCATGCTACTGGCTTGCTTCTACTACTAGCACCAAGACTGCTCCTGCAAGGCACTGGGGGCTGCTATGATGACGTTCCTCCTACCGTGCCATGCGACATTCCGCCGAATTTTTCATTTTCGCTCCAAATTTCTACAAAACAAGATTAACCTTCCTCAAACCTAAAAAGGGAATAAAATAACACAATCCAACCTATATGACATGAATTAAACACAAAATTCCTAATTTAAAATGAATAAAAATATGCAAATATGCCACAAACACATTTGAATGGCAATCAAAATCCACGTAGTTCTTAGTTTAGTCTTGACCTTTTATCATATTTCAGTTCATTGATTAAAAGGTGAGTTGATTGATTAAATCAGATTGATTGATTACTAAGTTGTTAATTATGTTAGGTTCTAATTAACAAGTAGATGCATCAATTCAAATCATTTATCATTTATCAAGTTAATTAAATCATATTCTAATCAACATGCCTAAAAACAATGAAAGAAAATGATAAAACATGCAAAGCAAAGAAATAATAAATGAAAAGAACAATTTAAGCAATCCTAAGGAAAATTAACAAAACTAAAAAAAAAAACAATATAAAGAAAAAGAAAAACTAAAACTAAAACAAAACAAGAAAATAAGAAAATAATAAAAAAGGAAATAAATACCTTACAAGGATGAGACTTGGAAACGTAAGGCAAATGAAGCGAATGACTGTGAACCCTCTAATTTGCACCTTCAGATGACTTACACTTGATTACAAACCCATAAAATCAAACTGGGCCTAAATCAAATCAAAAACGGATGAGAACAGGCTTAAAACGAGGTGCAGCAACCCACAAGCTAGCTGCGGCAACTCCAGATGGCTGCTATAACTGCAACCACCTCTGCGGTTGCCGCAGGTGTCCCTGTGGCAACCAAATTGCTTGTTGTAAAGGCTCTACGATTGCTATAGAGAGCTCTGTGATTATCACAACTTAGGATAAATTACCACAGCCCATTTTTTCCAGTTCCCACACCAAAAATTCATAGTTTTGAGCCCCCAAACTTCCCCTATAAATACCTTGCACCTCATAACAACTTGCACACACAATTACATGCTTCTATACTCTCCCTAAAGCTTTCTGAACCCTATTCCTAAGCTTTTTATTCATCAAAACTCTCTTTCTAAACCTCTTAATCTCTAAAACCCTATTCCAAAAACCTCTTCCATCATATTAAACCTTATTCATAAGCTTCTTAATCACTTAAAACCCTTTTACTAAGCTTCCTAATCAAGAAAAGGTGCAATTCAAGTTATTTCTTTCAAAGGGAATTCATGGTAATCAAGCAAAGGTGCGATCCAAGTCCCTCCAAGAAGAGTTCAGGTTATTCAAGAGTCTTCTTCCAAAAGGAGCTCTCGTACTATCCCTAAGCGAAGGTGGAACTTAGATCTAGTGCCAAGCTCGCTCCCTACATTCCTTGCCATCGAAAGCTAAAGGTAAAAGTTCTGTCCTTTTCCTTTTCAATTTTAATTTCAAGATCTAAATCTGAAAAGATCTAATTTTTGCTAATTAAAATCTGACCTAATTAACAAATCCCCTAAGCCTTTAAAATCAATCAAAACATGATAACAAAGGCAATGACTTAAAAACCCCTCCTTCACAAGAAGGAAGAACTATGTGGGGTTTGATTCCCATTCAAAGGGATATGCAAGCTTGCCATCTTTAAGGCATGCAACTCCACTAAAATTAACAACTTCTTCTCTTTATCACCTTCTTCACATAGTCTAGGATCAAAATTGTTTTTCTTAAATAAAAGTCTAACTTTTAGTTCTTTTTATTACAATTGTTTTATTACCTTTTCTTAATTTAGTTTTTTAGATTATATTTTGGGAATATGTGCTTTTCCTAGAACCCATAACGGCTAGAGGAAAGATCCCCTGATTTTAATGTTTTGGCTTGTAATATTTTAAGTAGTTTTTCTTTATTTTTCTTTATATTTTGCAATTGTCATTATTTAACATTTGCCATGCATTGCACAAATAATATTGTTTCATGCATCATATTATCTGTTCATGTATACATAAAAACTTCTTTTTATGAAAGCTATTTTGAATTTAAGCAAAACTAATTTTTTGTATTGTTTTAACCAAAACCTAGTCCCCGAGCCCTCTTTGGTCATTCAAAGACTAGTGCTTTTCCTTGGAATAAATGGTATAATTTTTTAGTTAATCAAATTGGGTTTTCCCTTTAATTTTCCTAACTAAAATAAATAAAATTAAAGTGGCAACTCCTTTTGCAAATTACAACTTACAAAATATAATTTTTTGAACCCATAGTAGGTTCTAATCGTGATGTTTCTAAAGGAATGATGGAGCCAAATGTAGCGAAAATGACGTGGTGGGGTGAAATTTCAAACAATTTAAAATTTCACTTCACCCAATTTTAGTCTAAAACTCATTCAAGCAATCAAACAATTTGTGTGTAAAACACTAATGCATATAAAAAAGAAGGAGAGTGATCATATTACCTCTTATAGGTTCCTTCTTTCTTTATCAAAGAGCTTCCCAAGTGTGAAGCCTCTAGATCATCCACACCTAGCTCACCTCCAAGTTTCCTCTTGATTTCTTTGGTGTTCTTGAATCCTCTCTTGATTACCCAATTTGATTCAAGATTTCCCTCAAAAAATCTTTAGTAAGTTTAAGGTTTCTCTTTGGTTTGTTTTGGACTAAACACATTTAAATTTGCAAGCATTTGTTCTTTCATAAAGAATAAAGAAGAGAATTGAAGATCAAAAAAAAAATTTGAAGAAACATTTTCTTCATCTTTTCTTTCTCTCTCAAATCTCTCTCTATAAATGTTTCAAATCTAAAAATGATGTTCAAAAACTTATGAAGAAAAATGAAAATAAACTCTTTTATACTCATTTCCTTTAAGACTTAACTCTTAAGTCTTATTAAAGACTTAATTACCCTTTTAGCTGTTCATTTGGTGGAAGGGCAAAGTTGACTTTGCTTTCTCAAACAGTGAAATGACAATTATATCCTTTAGAGGTAAAATGGACATTTCCTTTAGCCAAAAGATATAATTATAATTTTAACCTTAATAGAAAATTCTCTAACCCCTAAACCCATCCTATAGGATTATGAATAGTGAATTTTCTCTAACCCCTAAATTGCCTCTTAACTATATCACATATGAGCTTAGGCCACATCTCATATGTTAAGAGTTTTCACCAAACTTAAAATTAAGTCTTTGATTTAGTCCAAATCAATTTTCAATTTAATCTTTCTCATTTGCATCATATACAAAATAAGATTTAATTGAATAGAAACCTTCATAGATTAAACATCAAGACATGCTAGGGTCCTTGTAAATTTAATTACATGTTTACTTATTCTACCACTAATCAAGTAATTAAACACTTTAATTAATTATTATGGTAGACCTTTTACACTTGGAAGGTGATCACTATTGGGTGTGTGAATTTCTAGGTTCATGTCTAATTAGCAATGGGAATGAGAAAACACTTTTCTCTACTAATGTGAAATCCTCACTTCACACTTAGTCTAATAAGTCATAAGGGACAGCTAGCATTCCATGTCAGGACTACCTAATTAGAAATGAATATTTATAGTTGATAACTTTAATCACATAGACCATCGATCATAAATCATCATGCACTAGAATCCCTTCATTAAAGATCCTAATCTCAACTAGGGTAATGGTTTATGTCAAAGCCCAATGTGCCTCGATTCTATGTCCTTATCTTAGTTCTAATTCCTGATGATATTATACTCCTACTAGAAACTCTTTCTAGTGAATCTGTCTATCCTAGCTAGGAGCTTTAGTTATCAAGAATAAACAAATAGTATAGGATCTTAACCTTGTTTACTCAAGGTAAAGAATTCTATCGTAGCGATCGCTTACCTCCATACATAACAAATTAGAACCATCACATGCCATATATCAGCACATAAATAGTATGTCTATGTAAACAATAACAAATCCTAACTTCCTATATATGAGATATAGTATCCCTCCAGTCAAAGGATTATATGCACTATTATAACCTAGATGATAAATAATTGACAAGTAGTTATTATTATCATCTAACATCACAGTTTGACTATTCATCCTATGAATATCCACATGTTTGTATCTACATCACATATCAAGAAACATGAGACTCACTACCTCTATAATCATCTTGTAACAACCCACATCTACCCTAGGAGTTTTAGTGACAAATTATTTGAATTTAGTCTTATTGTGACAAATTGTGTGACTATATGAAAATTCATGTGTGATGTGATTTATGAGTTTGGGGCATGTTAAATTAATTTTAATATGTCTGATATAAATTATTATTATGAAATAAATTATTTGAATAAAATGCATTAGCATGAAATAATTTATTTTTTGTAAAATAAATTTTCATGTAAAAAGGCGATTTTTAAGCATAAAATAATTTTATGAGTATTTTTAAAATATTTTTAAATAAATGTTTTGAGGGAAATTTTAATGAAAATAATAATAAAAATATTTTATTTTTAATTACCTATAATCAGCCCTAAATTAATTAAAAAGTCCAAATACCCAAAAGCCCACTACACTAAAATCCTCCTAACCTAGTTCATTAAGGGTATTAGTGGAAATTTCACCCAAACTCTAGTATATATCCTAAATGTCAGCCATAATAGAGTTCCAGCAGCCATCACCTTAATTTTTCTGTATCATGGCAGAAAAATCCTCTCAAAATATTCCTCTCTACCAAAATTAAGAAAGCACATTTCCATTTCGCGATTTCTTGACTGTAATCATAAGTTTTTCTTCTCTTTTGATTTCTAAACTAATTTCTATAAAATAAATTATGGGAAAATTATTTTGAACTGGTTGATTACTGATTTTTATAGATTAAATTCTATTTGGGTGAGTTATTGGGAGAGAAAATCTATTTTTTATCGAAAACACAAATCTTTCCGCGAGATTTCTCCAAAGTTGAATTCTATAACTTAAAATCACAATTTTTATGCATAAACATTACTAGAGGGGGGCAATTTGTGCATTATTGTTTTCTAAACTGATTTTTGATTTGTTTTGATGAAAAATATTGGATTAAATAATATTTTTGCATATTTCTGTGATGACCGAAAAGTTTCGAAAAACAAAAGAATTCAAGGTTTTTGTGCTAGAACTTAGAAGTTGGAAAATTCTATGATTTCTTGAACATATGGCCACCAATTTCTATATGGATGGATTCCAAACTGATATTTGTTTTGTTTAGATGAAAAATAATGATTTAAATCATGTGTTTATATATTATTGTAATGAACAAAAAGCGCAGAAAGCGCGAAAACTCATGATTTTCACTTAAGTCTTAAAACTTGGAATTTTTTTGTATAAATACTATCTATGGCTGCCAAATCATGTATGGATGTGTTCTAAACTAATATTTTCTGAGATTGAATGAAAAATAATAGATTAAATAACCTGTGTACATATTTCTGAAATGACCGAAAAATACCAAAAACAAGAAAACTCATGGTTTTGTACTCTATAATTCAAAAGTTGAATTTTTATCTATAAACAACACCAAGTGTGGCCGATTCATAGGAATTAAAATTCTAAAATGATTTTTGTTGTGTTTACATGAAAAATCTTGGTTCAAACCATGTTTTTACATATTTCTGAAATAGATGGAAAGTGCGAAAAGAAAAAGAATTTAATTTTTACTTTGGTGATGCATTTGGCCTATATAAATATTTTTGTTCTAATATTTATAATTTTTAGATGATGTGTTTTGATGATTATTGACACGTATGTATGTATAAAAAATGATAAAATTTCATGTTAGTTGAAGGTATGACCTTAGATAATCTTAAAGGCATTTTGTTATACTTAAGGTATCTTAACGTTATATTGTGATTAGAATGCAAATGTGATTAGAAAATATGGAACTAGATGTTATGATGACTTGATAATAAATACATGGTTTTGAGTTGATGAAGTGACAATTGAATAAAAAGGATCATAAGAGTTAAGCATGACACTTGAAAGGTTAATTGTTAGGATGACATGTATGGAAGGGTAAAGTGTATTAAGATGATTGTTAAAGTGAATTGATATTGAGGTAATAATATTGTGATGACCTTAGAAAGGTATTAACATGATTGTAATGTGTTCTCATGTGAGCCCATAAGGCCTAAGTGTGCAAGCCTTTTAAAGTCAACGTATTATGTGCAAATGATGAGTACACCTTTAGGTGGGCTCTAAATGTATGTGTATGCTATATGTGCATGGGTAGTTATGAGATAGGAGCATCATGAGTAAATAAATACTAAGTATTAAATCAAATATTATGTTAGAGTTTGAGGAGCTTTAGAAGTGCAAAGGGACTACGTATACTAGGAGCAAAGGAACCCTAAGGTGAGTAAACATCTTATTCATTCTACAAGTGTGAGTAAGCGCCATGTTCATGTTATAAGTGTGAACAACATTATGTTGTGTTATAAGAATATGATATTTTACTATGTAAGCCTTTGTGATCTTTGAAGCCCAAGTTCTTTTATTCTAAAATATTATTATATGATTTCTTTAACAAGCTTGGGTTGCCAAAGGATATTTGGTCCAAAACTATTTTGTTTATCTAATGAGAAATTCTTGTGATTAACACCCTAACTTATATTCTTTCTGAAACTACACTATCATTGTATCTTTTGTTCGAAAGCTAAACCACTTTTGTTATTGGAATACATGTTATTATTGCCTTATGTGATATTGTTAATTGTGATTACCATTAGCTCTAGCTATGGTATCTTTTACCCTTTATGCAAAATCCTCGTGCCGAAGCGGGTAATCCTCAAAACCTATGCATTCTACTTTGCTTGGGGAATTCCTTGTCCAAGATATCAATAATAATATTTTTATGAAGTCTTGTCATTAGATGCTCCGAGAATGTTGATTGATACTTATTGAGATATATTATTTTCCTTATGGATTTTATATGAAATGATTTACTTTAAGTCTTCCACAATTTATGGTATTCATCTAAATATTTTAAATGAGTTAATGAAAGAGGTTTGGTGAGATCCTAGGCATGATTTGTTTATATGTAAGTGGGTTCTACAGGCGCGGGTTACCTTATGTCTCCCCATGTTCTAGGACCATCATATCTCTAAGGTTGGGATGTGATAAATGACCAAGAAGATTATCCCTACTTAAGGACAATGACCTAGAGCACTGTGTGTGGCCTACAAGAGGACATGGAGGGAGATGTTCAAGAAGGCTATACCTGTAATCCACCTGAAGTAAGAAAGGGCTCTTGATGAGGAAGACCCTGTGGAGTGTCTAGGTTACAAATGGATTTAAAGTAAGATGCAGAGGTTTGAGAAAGACTATTCAAAACTAATGGAAGAAAGTTGATGTCTTAGGTCCCTAATGTATGCTTTGACAAGGGACACGGAGAATCGGCACAAGGCCGAGAGAGCTGAGCATGCTAAACGTGAACAAGAGAGTAAGCATAAAGGCAAGGGTCACAGAGGCTAGCATAGAGGGGGAGGTGGAGGTTCAATAAAGAAATCCTCACTTAAAACTTCAACACATGGAAAGAACAATGGTCAATTAAAGCAACTTCATGCCTGTGGCCATTGTGGCAAGAAACATTCTGGAATTTGCTGGAAAGACTCTGGTGCATGTCTCAGATGTAGTCAAATAGGGCACTTTTGCAAGGACAGACCCCAAAAGGGAATTTTGGGAAATACGACCTCGACACCTCCATCACCTGGACCATCACAACCTCAAGGGCAAGGAGCCAAGAATAAGAGACATAATTGAGATTTCCACTAGTAGATGGTAATAGTTAGCTTAGGGGCATAGGACTTATATGATATGAATAATATTATTTGATTGCTTAGTGACTTAGTATGGATTGATTCTATGAAATGATTGACTTTAGATGATAGAGGAGCCCATTATGCCATAAGTTATGTGTTACATGACTAGGATACTTGATACATGCCATGATATGTGATACTTGATACGTGCCATGATATGTGATATATGCTAGGTGATATATGTCTTATGATGTTATATTATATCATGGGTGCTAAAGTTAAAGACATGCTAAGTATGACATTTTGATAATGGAGTTAAATAGATTAGAAAGAGAAGTGGACTAGGTTTTGATCCAACTGAGATTAAAGATCGATAGGCATAATGTTATGAGGTATGAAATGCTTACATGTTACTATGGTTTGATATATGAAATATATGGAGTTATTAAATGATAATTGTGATGGATGACATAGGAAGAGAAATGATAGTTAGTAATGATTAGCAGGAGAATGAAATAAATCAGTTACATTATATATACATAAGTATATGGTATGAAGTAAATGAAGTATATTAAGGAATTTGGTAGTAAGAAAGGTAGGAAGTTCTCTATCACTTATATAGATATCGAGTATAGTCAGAGGATAAATTTTTATCTAGTGTGATTTAAAAAGAAAAAGGTATTATCCCCATTTAAAGTTCTGGTACAAGATGCTTGATTGGTTCTAGTGCTACAAATTCGTTTGTGTCTCCATATTTTGCTAGGAGTCTCGGCAAAGATAAGGAATAAATTAATGAACCCTTAGTAGTGTTGACCCTTTAGCGAGAAATGATGGAAGTAAGGTATTGTTTAAGGATTGTGAGGTAGACATTGATGGACAGCAACTTTTTGTATTGACTATAGAGGAAAGCAATTAAAATTTTGAACTAAGGATGGGAGATATTGGTGTATCAAGGAGATATTTATGATTTAAGGTTTACTAGCATAATCATGGAATGGATGAGTATACTTAGGAAGTCGAGGAAGGGATGCGGTAAAAGCATCCCTACTTTTTCAAGAATATGTGAGTGAGTATTGAAATTCGAGGACGAATTTCTTTTAAGAGGGGGAGATATAAAAGTATAAGTGTTATTAGATTTGTAATGTTGATAAAAGGATAAGTATGATGCTAGTAGAGATTCTTTTGGTGATGAGATTCCTTTGAGTATATAGGATGCAATTAGAGTATAAGGATTTGAACTTTTATAAGATGATAAATGTTAAGGCCATATGAATTATAAATTTGAGGATCCATAAGGACTTGATCTATGAGGGTATAACATGATTTTAAGATAAAATGTTCTAGATTTGATTTAATTGTGTACTTGCGCCTAATGTGTCTGTCTATATGCAGTGGGTTTTGCTTTACGAAATCATACATCATAAACCACATCAAGCATTGCATTAAGGTTGCATGTCACATGCAAGGATGAAAATGTTTTAGTTCTTAAAAATGATCCTATGCAGTTTTGAAAATTTAAATAGTTTTGAACATACCTGAAAAGGATTGGAGTCCTCCAGATGAGAAATGTTCTGAGGCATTAGATGCAATAATGTTCAATTTAGGTTATTGGAAAATTTAGTAGTAATCTTTAGTACAAGAAGAATTTTTATTGAGATAACCTAGAATGGCATGGATTTGGAAAGATATAAGAGTTGCATAAGATTTTATTAAATAGCAATGGTATTAGAAGGTTTATTATTTTAATATGGATAAGTTAAATGATTAGGAATGTGAAGTATTTCAAGATGCAAGTGGAAACCTAAAGTGAGATGATATTACGAGCTAAAGGTATGAAAATTATGAGGCATTAGGTAATTAGGTCATAATAATGATGTATATATTGTGGAGTAAGTCTGAAATAGTTATGAGAAGTTTATTTGGGATTGTAAATTAAAAGAATTCAAGTTCATTTAGAATATGATATATATATAGGAATATTTGTTAAGTTTAAATATGTTTTAATTGATGAATGATGGCAGTATAGAAATCATAATATTAGCAAGGTACTAAACACGAAGATATTTATTGATGATATAATAGATTAATTAGTAATTATTAATATGGAAAGAGAATTATCAAATATCAATTGGAGTTATTAATTTGGAGTTATTTGCTAGACTCTTATACGACTAATATGATAAATAATGAACAGAAGTAGTAAGTAAGGTGTTATTATATATGTTAACATTACTAGAGATATAAGGAAATGAAATACTTGGGATTATATGTGATTAAAGGTGAAATTAAAGATTCTATTACTTTTGTTCAAGGTTAAGGGATACAAATTACTAAGGATTAGTTTTAAGATTTGTTTGAACAAGAGATTAACATAGGTGTAGCTTAAGCTAAAAGTTTATCAATGTGATTCTTTTTTATAGATTGTGAGTATGTGCCTTACTGTGTTTGATAAGTTAATTGTAGATATTGGGTTTGAGTGGCGCAGCAGAAGTGTGGCAGAGAAGTTAAGTAAATTGTGTTGTCCTATTAGATTTGGAAATTCAAGGATGAATTTCTTCTAAGGGGGGAGAATGTAACAACCCACATCTACCCTAGGAGTTTTAGTGACAAATTATTTGAATTTAATCTTATTGTGACAAATAATGTGACTTTATGAAAATTCGTATGTGATGTGATTTACGAGTTTGGGGCATGTTAAATTAATTTTAATATGTCTAATATAAATTATTATTGTGAAATAAATGATTTGAATAAAATGCATTAGAATGAAATAATTTATTTTTTGTAAAATAAATTTTCATGTAAAAAGACGATTTTTAAGCATAAAATAATTTTATGAGTATTTTTAAAATATTTCTAAATAAATATTTTGAGGAAAATTTTAATGAAAATAATAAGAAAAAAATTTTATTTTTAATTACCTATAATCAACCCTAAATTAATTAAAAAGCTCAAATACCCAAAAGCCCACCACACTAAAATCCTCCTAACCTAGTTCATTAAGGGTATTAATGGAAATTTCATCCAAACCCTAGAGTATATCCTAAATTTCGGCCATAATAGAGTTCTAGCAGCCATCACCTTAATTTTTCTATATCTTAGCAGAAAAATCCTCTCAAAATATTCCTCTCTACCAAAATTAAGAAAACACCTTTCCGTTTCACGATTTCTTGACCGTAATCATAAGTTTTTCTTCTCTTTCGATTTCTAAACTGATTTTTATAAAATAAATTATGGAAAAATTATTTTAAACTAGTTGATTACTAATTTTTACATATTAAATTCTGTTTGGGTGAGTTTTTGGGAGAGAAAATCTATTTTCTACTAAAAACACAAATCTTTCCACGACATTTCTTCAAAGGTGAATTTTATAACTTAAAATCACAATTTTTATGAATAAACATCACTAGAGGGGAGTGATTTATGCATTATTGTTTTCTAAACTAATTCTTGATTTGTTTTGATGAAAAACATTGGATTAAATAATATTTCTACATATTTCTATGATGACCGGAAAGTTTTGAAAAACAAAAGAATTCAAGATTTTTGTGCTAGAACTTAGAAGTTGGAAAATTCTATGATTTCTGGAACATGTGGCTGCCAATTTGTATATGGATGGATTCTAAACTAATATTTGTTTTGTTTAGATGAAAAATGATGATTTAAATCATGTGTTTATATATTATTGTAATGAACGAAAAGCATAGAAAGCGCAAAAACTCATAATTTTCACCTAAGTCTTAAAACATAGAATTTTTTTATATAAATACTATCTATGGCTGTCAAATCATGTATGGATGTGTTCTAAACTGATATTTGTTGAGACTGAATTAAAAATAATGGATTAAATAACTTGTGTACATATTTCTGAAATGACCAAAAAATATAGAAAATAAGAAAACTCATGGTTTTGTATTCTATAATTCAAAAGTTGAATTTTTATGTATAAACAACACCAAGTGTGGCCGATTCATAGGAATTAAAATTCTAAAATAATTTTGGTTGTGTTTACATGAAAATTTTTGTTTAAACCATGTTTTTACATATTTCTTAAATAGACAGAAAGTGCGAAAAGAAAAAGAATTTAGTTTTTACTTTGGTGATGCATTCAGCCTATATAAATATTTGTGTTCCAATGTTTATAATTTTTAGGTGATGTGTTTTGATGATTATTGACATGTATGTATATATAAGAACTGATAAAATTTCATGTTAGTTGAAGGTATGACCTTAGATAAGCTTAAAGGCATTTTGGTATACTTAAGGGTATACTTAAGGTATCTTAACGTTACATTGTGATTAGAATACAAATGTGATTACAAAATATGGAACTAGATGTTATGATGACTTGATAATAAATACATGGTTTTAAGTTGATGAAGTGACAATTGAATAAAAAGGATCATAAGAGTTAAGCATGACACTTGAAAGGTTAATTGTTAGGATGACATGTATGGAAGGGTAAAGTGTATTAAGATGATTGTTAAAGTGAATTGATATTGAGGTAATAATATTGTGATGACCTTAGAAAGGTATTGACATGATTGTAATGTGTTCTCATGTGAGCCCATAAGGCCTAAGTGTGTAAGCCTTTTAAAGTCAACGTATAATGTGCAAATGATGAGTACACCTATATGTGAACTCTAAGTATATGTATATGCTATATGTGCATGGGGTAGTTATGGGATAGGAGCATCATGAGTTAATAAATACTAAGTATTAAATCAAATATAATGTTAGAGATTGAGGAGCTTTAGCAGTGTAAAGGGACTGCATATCCTAGGAGCAAAGGAACCCCAAGGTGAGTAAACATCTTATTCATTCTACAAGTGTGAGTAAACGCCATGTTCATATTATAAGTGTGAACAACATTATGTTGTGTTGTAAGAATGTGATATTTTACTATGTAAGCCTTTGTGATCTTTGAAGCCCAAGTTCTTCTATTTTAAAATATTATTATATGATTTCTTTAATAAGCTTGGGTTGCCAAAGGACATTTGGTCCAAAACTATTTTGTTTACCTAATGAGAAATTCTTGTGATTAACACCCTAACTTATATTCTTTCTAGAACTACACTATCATTGTATCTTTTGTTAGAAAGCTAAACCACTATTATTATTGGAATACATGTTATTATTTCCTTATGTGATATTATTAATTGTGATTACCATTAGCTCTAGCTATGGTACCTTTAACCCTTTATGCAAAATCCTTGTGTTGATGCGGGTAATCATCAGAACTTGTGCACACAGTCTTAACCCAATGGATAGGGGTTGTGTATCCACCTCAGCTAGAAGGGACGGTTCTAGCCGTGGAGCCTGATCAGCTTCATGCCTTATAAGTGGTAGGAGTTGGAATTTGGTATAAAGCCACCTCTCCTTTATAAGTTCGGGTGATAGAGTAATAGCCTTCACTCTTTATAAGTTATAAGTGTGATTTCTGCAAACTTGCCCAAATTGAACCTTTGCTAAATTGTAACTTGATTCATGAATTATTAAATCATGAATATGTGTATAAGCCATGTGTTTCCTTTTCAAAAGAATATGTGGTAATGTATGTACCTTATCGTTTACTTATTGAGATCATCTATCTCACCCCTTTTTCCTTGTGTGGTTCTAGGTGAGCAAATGTGAGGAGGCAAGGTGATGGCTCAAGCATTCTACTTCGCTTGGGGAATTCCTTGTCCAAGTTATCAATAATACTAATTTATGAAGTCTTATCATTAGATGCTCCGGGAATGTTGATTGATACTTATTGATATATATTATTCTCCTTATGGATTTTATATGTAATGATTTATTTTATACTTCCGCAATTAAAGGTATTCATCTAAATGTTATAAATGAGTTATTGTAAGAGGTTTGGTAAGATCCTAGGCATGATTTGTTTATGAGTAAATGGGTTCTACGGGCGTGAGTGACCTTATGTCTCCCCATGTTCTAGGACCATCATATCTCTAAGGTTGGGATGTGACACATCTGTATCACATACTAATTATAGAAAACAAATAGAGGTGATGGTCTTTCAGAATTAATGATGCCTAGTCATTTATCTTATGATCATGAATATATTTAAAATATTTGTACAAGAGCAATCTATCTCCATATTCTCAACACTTGAGAATAGATCATCTTACAAATACTTAAGGACTATATTCAATAATATGAAATGCTTTTCACATTATGAATATATTATTATGCCATTAGGAATTTATATCTACTACTATATAACTATTATATAGCTCCTAGCGCAAATACTGCTATCAATCTCCCACTTGCACTAGAGCCATACTGCCTAGTATCAGAAACTTATCTTCTCAAGATGAAGTTTAACTGTTACTAACTTTTAGCTTTAGTCAACGGATTAACCAAGTTAATGGTTAATGCTATTTTCTCCAAGGCTAGAACACCCTATTTCAATAATTGATTTGATAATATATTAATGCCTTTTGAAACATTCTAGATTTCAGTGTGAGACTCGAGTTCCCTTACCATAAGCTAAGGCTCCATTATTATCATAGCAGAGAGATGCTCATGATGTACTGGAGAAACTCTTAAAATAATTCATAACTGCTGAATCAAAAATAGTTTCTTATTTGCAACATCCTATGTAGCAAATTTGGCTTCCATATTAAAGTTTGTGATAACAATTTGCTCAAAACTTTTCTAGCAAATTATTTCTTCATCATAGATAACAATAATCCCAATGATAGACTTTCTATCATTTATGTAGTAACATTCTTCATTTCTCAAAATTAAATCTTAAATACTTCTTAAGTACTTTAGAATAATTTTGATTGTATTTCTAATAATTTAATCCTATATAGGATTAGAATTTGTTAGTCATACTAACAACATTCTTGATGTTCGACTCATTATATAACTCTTGTATAATTTAGATTTCCTATAGTCATACTATAAGGAATCAATGCCATACTATCTTTAGGTATCTAGGGAATCAACCCTCAAAACGTGGATATCAAAATTGTAGGAAATAAAACTTTTGGAATTAGCATGTTGAATTTTCAACATCTTTTCCAAATATTGACTTAGACATATTTAACATTATCTTCAATCTATCTTTGTAGATATGAATTAACAAGAATGTAAAATATTTATCTTAAGTATAAATGAAGAAAGAAATGGTTAAACCATTCTACAAATGCAAATGTATTAATACTTTTACAAACTAATGTGTTATCCATATACAAAACTTAAAAGTGAGGATACTCCCACTATCCTTTTGTACATTAAGGACTCATCTTGCAATGATACAACTCATTAAGGTTTTGCATACTTTGGAATTTTCTTAAGACTCTAAGCCTTTAGATTTATTCCATGATTATGTTTTCTTTTCTAGAAAAAGAAAACTAGCATTGACATCTATATGTCAAACTCATAATCATTATACATTGCTATATCGTATATAGCTATAATAGAATTATCTCATAATTTGCTTTATCATGAATGTACAACTTTTGTTCATTCATATATAGTAAATTATATTTTTCTTAAGATTATATATTTTACTATCTCATGATTTACTTCATCATGAATATACAACTATTGTGTATTCATATAAAGAAAATCATATCTTATAGAAAAATTAGATATTCTACTAAACCTTTTAGAAGCTTATAAGGATAAAACACTTAGTTATTTTTAGACTTTTCATAAGGTTGATCAAATTTACTTTGACCATTTTATTGGATATTATTAGATGACATTCACCCAATCATTCTATCTTTCTCAATATATCACTTTCTTGGATAAACATTTTATCAAGAAATAACATCTTTGCTAACAACTCTTTGTTATGCAAAAGATAGAAATATTATCTTAAATTACCTTTAGGATATCTAACAAACCTTATCTTAATTAGAATTATCTTCTAATTATCTAACTTTAGCTTATCAAATAAGATAGATATCTCAAATCTTATTTTGATATCCATCCATATCATATCATATATGAATTAAGATTAGATAGGCTTTGGAGAAAATTCTATTTAAGAATACATAGCTATGAATTGTAAATTTCCATAAGGAAATAAACAAAAACTTTTATAGTTCATCATCTATTACAACATATCATATATGTTGTAACTTATTCTTTTAGGTATACCATCACGTATGGCTTTCCTAAAAAGAATTATGATTATATGCCAATTTTATATTTAGAAAATTCCTCAAAAACTGGTAATTGAGTTCTCCCTACTTCGATCAAATCAAAGGGTTATGATACTTTTTCCCATCTTATATGAAATATCCTTAATATTTATTTTCCTTTTCATCTTGAATTTCTTAAACATTTTAAAAATTCAAATGAACAATTCATTTTATTTACCTTTTTCCGAACAGGTCAATATTTACATATTTAGGTAAATACAATGAATCAGGAAAAACTCTCACTAACTATTTCACAAATGGTATTGATGCATCTATATGCATAAATTCTAAAAGTTCATTGATTTATACCCTTTTGTCCAACAAAAGGTGATCTAGTTGCTTTACATTAGATACTAGACTTCTAAGTAGAAACAAGTTCACACCCTAGCGGGTAGTGACACATGTTATCCAACTAAGCTATCTTATCTTCAGCTAAACAAACTAATCTAAGAAATCATAGTGATTTTAGATTGGAGTTCTTTATGGTATTATCATAAAAGCATTTGGAGTTGTTTTGTTATTATTAACTTCATAATAATACATCAACCATATAATTCAAATATGATTTACAAAACATGATTTTAAAATCATCATTAAGTACATACTAGACATATAAAATATGATTTCTAAAATCATCAAGAAGTATTCTAAAAGCTCTTTGGAAACAAACATTTTGCCCTTTAGATTTTTCAAAATCACTTCATTTGACCATGCTTCCATTGCTTACTCTGATCATGCATATGGCATGGAAGCACCTATATCATGAATCATAGTAACAGATGAACTATATGAATCATTGGAATATAGTAACAAGAGATAGATTTTCCTTCACAAGGTTTATCCTTCTTTTTGTCCTTTAGTATTCACAATACTTAGAATAATTACTTTTCCAATATTCGTAACATTGACAGTATAAACATTTTCTTTTGTCAACTATAGCATTATCTATGGACTTGTCCCTTTCAATTTCCCTTTTAGGATTTATAACAGAAACTTTTTCTATTACCTTAAAGCATATTTTCCATCTAATGGAAACTTGGATTGAATTTGAAGAATTGAACTATTTGAAAATTATTATTCATCAAAACATCTAGACTCTCTAGTTGTTTGATGAATTTAATCATCATATGAAAATAATTCCCAATTTAGTTAATTGAAATTAATAAGAAATAATCACAATTCAAATTCTTTCATAAAAAATACTAGATAGAAAAATATAAGAACAAGAAATTAAAAATGAAACATTTTCTTCTTTAATTTCTTACTGTAGTTGAATAGTAAGAATAAGAACAAGAATGAAAAAATATGGAGAAGACAAAGAAAAATAAAGTTATGAAGATCAAGAAGAAACAATTTCTTCTTTTCTTCCTTTATAACTTCTTTTCCTTTCCTTTTTCTTTCTTTTCTTTTCCTTTTTATTTCTTTATAATTTTCTTCATATTCAAACAAAATAACTACTTTAATACCTTATATTAATTAGTGTATTTATACTCATCATACAACTCTTGTAGACGATGCATAATTACTTTGAGTCTTGTTATGCTCATATGTTGTTTTTGCAACCCTTGACTTATAAAACAATCATATAGCATCAACCTCATCCAATATTTTATTTCCATTGCACTTAGAGTAATATGTTCTTTTGGAGGAGTCTTTTCTCTAAAAGACCAAGAACAACTCAAGTTGAATACATATACTATGTACTCAAATGCAAGGACCATAGATTTAGGCCGTATGAGCCTAAAAGAATTAAATATATTCACAAGAAGGATTGTCAATTTCATATTATCAAAAATGCAAAAAATAACAAGATTAATAACTTATGTAATGAGTAGCTACCATAATGATTTGGTCTTTAATCAAAATGGTAATCCTACTAATTTGGCGAATCTTATACTTCCAAATACGAAACGGAAATCCTATTAGGTGGATTTCTAGTAGGTGATTGAATTCTTATTAGATTATCAAAAATTCCTCAGATACACATTGTCATTATTGGAATTTTGATATCTAACAAGTGAACAATAGTTGTTCATCACAACCCTTTGTGAGGTTCAATCAATCTGATTCCTAGTGTTTCTAACCTCAAATACACATTGTCGTTATTAGCCTTTCACACTAGTCAAGTCAAAACCATTGGACCAACAAGTATAATAATTTGAACATTATATGTCTCAGATACTCATTATTGTTATTGACATACAATGTATCATATACTCGTAACATCACGTGCTTCACAATAACTTCAAGAAAACATTCAAACTAAATATGTCATCCCTATGTATCTATAACCAATGACATAAGTGCTTGAATTTCTCTTGAACTATTGTTCCAATGGAGAATCATGACTTGATATTTTCTTTGAAAGATTTTCGAGCTTTAATTATAAGTCTCACTTTGCACATTCTCCATTTTAAACATACATCACATGCATTCATATATATATATATATATATATATATATATATATATATATATATATATATATATATATATATATATCATAAAATGGACAATATACACATAGGTATGATCATGGATTCTATAGATCCACTTCCTAGCCACAAGAATGGATATGGGATTTATGTTATACAAATTACAAACATGAAATTACAACTTTTGCATCTTCATGCTCCCACTAGGCATCTTAATATATTGAACCTCTTCTTATTCTTGCATCTCTATATCTCCATATATACATTAGTAACTTTGGCATTCCAAGGTGAGATTACAAAAACAAAAGAGTTTATAGGCTCAATGGAATTGATATACAACCAAAATGAGTAATTAACATTTAATTACATCCCATCAAATAATAAAATTAATTATTACATATCCATATTAGAAATCATACATTATGGTTTCTAAATCCATGATCGACCATTCATGCCTCTCAAACAACAACAAAACATATATATACAACAATTGTATTTATAGATATGTTGTTCATCATTGGAACATTTCCAAATTTTGAAACATTTCCAAAATATCCATTTTGAATATCACATATTCAATGTTTTTATAGCTCAAAATCATATTTTAAGTCATAGAAATTTATTTGATTGAAAAATTAGTCCAAAATAATTTTGGAAAAAATTAAAGTTTAGTGGAGACATAGAGCAAATTGCAACCATCTTCGTGGTCGCGACACAGGTTTCATGGGTGCGAAATACTAATCGTGGTCACAATTCTATAAACCAAACCTAAATAATGTTTATTCTGATCCATTTGCTCGTGAGCATGACACAAAATTTGCAATCGCAATTTCTAATCCACGGGTGCAAATTTTGTGTCCGATAGCACAACATTTGTGCACCAATTCATTTTCAGCCAAATCAAAAACCTCCAAAAAAACATATAAAATGGTTTCACACAAAAATTAAGTGGCTCTGATATCAAATGAAGGAATGATGGAGCTAAATGTAGCGGAAGGAACATGGTGGGGTGAAATTTCAAACAATTTAAAATTTCACTTCACCCAATTTTGGTCCAAAACTCATTCAAGCAATCAACTAATTTGTGTGTAAAACACATATGCATATAAAGAAGGAGAGTAATCATATTACCTCTTATAGGTTCCTTCTTTCTTTATCAAAGAGCCTTCCAAGTATGAAGCCTCTAGATCATCCACACCTAGCTTACCTCCAAGTTTCCTCTTGATTTCTTTGGTATTCTTAAATCCTCTCTTGATTGCCCAATTTGATTCAAGATTTCCCTTAAAAAATCTTTAGGAAGTTTAAGGTTTCTCTTTGGCTTGTTTTTGTCACATCCCAACCTTAGAGATATGACGGTCCTAGAACATGGGGAGACATAAGGTCACCCACGCCCGTAGAACCCACTTACATATAAACAAATCATGCCTAGGATCTTACCAAGCCTCTTACGATAACTTGTTTAAAACATTTAGATGAATACCTTAAATTGTGGAAGTCTAAAATAAATCATTACATATAAAATCCATGAAGAAAATAATAAATATCAATAAGTATCAATCAACATTCCCGAAGCGTCTAATGACAAGACTCTATAAATTAGTATTATTGATAACTTGGACAAGGAATTCCCCAAGCGAAGTAGAATGCTTGAGCCATCACCTTGCCTCCTCACATTTGCTCACCTGAAACCACACAAGGAAAAAGGGGGTGAGATAGATGATCTCAATGAGTAAACAATAAGGCACATACATATCACATATTCCTTTGAAAAGGAAACACATAGCTTACACATAAAGTTCATGATTTACAATTCATGAATCAGGTTGCAATTTAGCAAAGGTTCAATTTGGCAAGTTTGTAGAAATCACACTTATAACTTATAAAGAGTGAAGGCTATTGCTCTATCACTCGAACTTATAAAGGAGAGGTGGCCTTATACCAAATTCCAACTCCTATCATTTATAAAAGCATGAAGCTGATTAGGCTCCACGGCTAGAACTGCCCCTTTCTAGCTGAGGTGGATACACTACCCCTATCCATCGGGTTAAGACCATGTGCACAGGTTTCTATGATTACCCGCATCAGCACGAGGATTCTGCATAAAAGGGTTAAAGGTACCATAGCTAGAGCTAATGGTAATCACAATTAACAATATCACATAAGGCAACAATAACATGTATCTCAATAACATTAGTGGCTTAACTTTTGAACAAAAAATACAATGATAGTGTAGTTCCAAAAAAATATAAGTTAGGGTGATAATCACAAGAATTTCTCATTGGATAAATAAAATGGTTTTGGACCAAATGTCCTTTGGCAACCCAAGCTTGTCAAAGAACTCATATAATAATATTTAGAATAGAAAGAGCTTGGGTTTCAAAGATCACAAAGGCTCACATAACATGATATCACATATTTGCAACATAACAAAATGTTACTTGCACTTGTAACATGAACATAGTTTTTACTCACACTTGTAAAATGAATACGATGTTTACTCACCTTAGGGTTCCTTTGTTCCTAGTATATGTAGTCCCTTTGCACTTCTAAAGCTCCTCAAACTCTAACATAACATTTGATTTATACTTAGAATTTATTTACTCATGATGCTCCTATTCCATAACTACCCATGCACATATAGCATACACATACACTTAGAGTCCACATAAAGGTGTACTCGTCAGTTGCACATAACACGTTGACTTTAAAAGTCTTGCATACTTAGGCCTTATAGGCTCTCATGAAAACATATTGCAATCACATTAATACCTTTCTAAGGTCATCACAATATTATTACCTCAATGTCAATTTACTTTAACAATCATCGTAATACACTTTACACTTCCATACATGTCAACTTAACCATTAACCTTTCAAGTGTCATGCTTAACTCTTATGATCCTTTTTATTCAATTGTCACTTTATCAACTCAAAACCATGTATTTATTATCAAGTCATCATAACATCTAGTTCCATATTTCCCAATCATACTTGTATTCTAATCACAACATAAGGTTAAGATACTTTAAGTATACCAAAATGCATCTAAGCTTATCTAGGATCACACCTTCAACTAATATGTAATTTTATCATTTATTATTCATACATACATGTCAATAATCATCAAAATACTTCACATAAGAATTATAAACATTGGAACAAAAATATTTATATAGGCCGAATGCATCACCAAAGTACAAACTAAATTCTTCTTCTTTTCGCACTTTCCATCTATTTCAGAAATATGTAAAAACATAGTTTGAATCAAGATTTTTCATGTAAATACAACAAAAATCATTTTAGAATTTTAATCCATATGAATTGGCCACACTTGGTGTTGTTTATACATAAAAATTCAACTTTTTGAATTATAGAGTATAAAACCATGAGTTTTCTTATTTTTGGTATTTTTCGGTCATTTTAGAAATATGTAAACAGGTTGTTTAAACCATTATTTTTCATTCAATCACAGAAAATATCAGTTTAGAACACATCCATACATGATTTGGCAGCCATAGATAGTATTTATACAAAAAAATTCCAAGTTTAAAGGCTTAGGTGAAAAATCATAAGTTTTCGCGCTTTCCGCCCTTTTCATTTATTACAGCAATAAACAGACACATGATTCAATCATTATTTTTCATCTAAACAAAACAAAACATCATATTAGAACACTTCCTCACATAAATTGGTAGCCATATATCAATTCAATAATAGAATTTTCCAACTTTCAAGTTCTAACACAAAAACCTTAAACTCCTTTATTTTTCGAAACTTCCCGGTCATCACAAAAATATGCAAAAATATTATTTAATCTAATATTTTCCATCAAAACAAATCAAAAATTAGTTTAGAAAACAACAATACACAAATCACCTCTCCCCTCCCCCCCTTTGTGATGTTTATGTATAAAAATTGTGATTTTAAGCTATAAAATTCACCTTTGGAGAAATCTCGTAGAAAGAATTGTGTTTTCAGTAGAAAATAGATTTTCTCTCCCAAAAACTCACCCAAATAGAATTTAATCTATAGAAATTAGTAATCAACCAGTTCAAAATAATTTTTCCATAATTTATTTTATAAAAATCAGTTTAGAAATCGAAAGAGAAGAAAAACTTACGATTATATTCAAGAAATCGTGAAACGAAAAGGTGTTTTCTTAATTTCAGTAAAGATAAATATTTTGAGAGGATTTTTCTGCCAAGATACAGAAAGAATAAAGTGATGGCTGCTGGAACTTTGGTCTGGCCAAATTTTAGAATATATATTAGGGTTTGGGTGAAATTTCCACTAATGCCCTTAATAAACTAGGTTAGGAGGATTTTAGTGTAGTAGACTTTTGGATATTTGGGCTTTTTATTTAAATTTTGGGCTGAGTAAAATTAAAAATAAAGAGAATATTTTTTTTATTATTATTTCTATAATATTTCCCCCAAATATATTTATTTTTAAAATATTTTAAAAATACTCATAAAATTATTTTATGTTTAAAAATTGTCTTATGCATGAAAATTTATTTTATTTAAAATAAATTTCTTTATGCAAATGCACTTCATGTAAATTATTTATTTCACAATAGAACTCATATTATGCATATTAAAATTAATTTAATATGCCACATGCTCATCAATCACTTAGATCACTAATTTTTACAAAAGCACACACTTAACCTTAATAGTTCTAAATCAAGCAATTTATCACGAAAATTCCTAGGGTGGATGTGGGTTGTTACAGTTTTGGACTAAACACATTTTCAATATGCAAGCATTTGTTCTTTCACAAAGAACAAAGAAAAGAATTGAAGATCAAAAAAAAAATTTGAAGAAATATTTTCTTCATCTTTTCTTTCTCTCTCAAATCTCTCTCTTGAAATGCTTTAAATCTAAAAATGATGTTCAAAAACTTATGAAGAAAAATGAACATAAACTCTTTTATACTTATTTCTTTCAAGACTTAACACTTAAGTCTTATCAAAGACTTAATTACCCTTTTAACTCTTCATTTGGTGAAAGGGCAAAGTTGACTTTGCTTCATCAAATGGTGAAATGACCATTATATCTTTTAGGGGTAAAATGGACATTTGTTTTAGCCAAAAGATGTAATTATAATTTTAACCTTATTAGAAAATTCTCTATCCCCTAAACCCATCATTTGGGCTTATGAATAGTGAATTTTTTCTAACCCCTAAATTGCCTCTTAACCATATCGCATATGAGCTTAGGCTACATCTCATGTATTAAGGGTTTTCACTAAGCTTAAAATTAAGTCTTTGATTTAGTCTAAATCAATTTTCAATTTAATCTTTCTCATTTGCATCATATACAAAATAATGTAATTAAATAGAAACTTTCATAGATTAAACATTTGGACATGCTAGGGTCCTTGTAAATTTAATTACATGTTTAATCATTTTACCACTATAAACATTTTAATTAATTATTATGGTAAACCTTTTACACTTGGAAGGTGATCACTATTGGGTGTGTGACTTTCTAGGTTCATGTCTAATTAGCAATGGGAATGAGAAAACACTTTTCTCTACTAATGTGAAATCCCCACTTCACACTTAGTCCCATAAGTCATGAGGGACAGCTAGCATTTTATGTCATGACTACCTAATTAGAAATGAATGTTTATAGTTGATAACTTTAAAAATCACATGGACCATCAATCATAAATCATCATGCACTAGAATCCCTTCATTAAAGATCCTAATCTCAGCTAGGGTAATGGTTTATGTCAAACCCTAATGTGCCTCGATTCTATGTCCTTATCACAATTCTAATTCTCGATGATATTAGATTCCTACTAGAAACTCTTTCTAGTGAATCTGTCTATCCTGACCAAGAGCTTTAGTTATCAAGAATAACCGATAGCATAAGATCTTAACCTTGTTTACTTAAGGTAATGAATTCTATCTTGATGATCACTTACCTCCATACATAACAAATTAGAACCATTACATACCATATATCTATACATAAATAGTACATCTATGTAAGCAGTAATAAATCATAACTTCCTATATATGAGATATAGTATCCCTCAAGTCAAAGGATTATATGCACTATTATAACCTAGATGATAAATAATTGACAAGTAGTAAAACCCCATATTATTATCAGCTGACATCACAATTCGAATATTCATCTTACGAACATCCACATGAATACCTCTATAATCATCTGTATCACATACTGATTATAGAAAACAAATAGAGGTGATGGTCTTCCAGAATTAATGATGCCCAGTCATTAATCCTAAGATCATGAACATATTTAAAATATTTGTACAAGAGCGATCTGTCTCCATATCTCAACACTTGATAATAGATCATCTTATAAATACTTAAGGACTATATTCAATAATATGAAACCCTTTTCACATTATGAATATATTATCGTGCCATTGGGAATTGATATCTACTATTACATAACTGTTATATGGCTCTTAGGGCACATACTGCTATCAATTTCTCCAAAATGAGCAATTCGATTCTCTTTAGCGAATCAAATAGGTGCTCGGGTGAGGCCTCAAAATGACGGGATCATAATTCCACCTCTAAGCTTGGTGGAATGATAACCTTTGAATGGCGACTTAGATGGCATTATTGGAACCTTCTCAAATTAATTTAAGGAGAGCTACGTCAAAACGACTACCCAAATAAAATAAAATAAGATAAAATTTTAAACTAAAAAGTTTGTTCCTTTTAGACCAAACTTTAAAAATATTTTTTTTTTGAAATAAATTTAAATTTCATTAATCATTAATGGTGGAATACAAATTTCAATAGAAAAAGACCTGACATAGAATCAACTACCTTAACAAGAGCAAACTGATTCACAGATCGCAAATGTTCAATAGAATATCCAACTACCATATAGTTGGTTTTGAAAAACTGCAATTGTAATAGTGGAACAACATACCAAGCCATTGTCCTCTTTATGGGCATCTAAAATGCAACAGTGCACAAACATACCACCAGACTCATAAGAAAAAAATAACTTCCAACATGGGAAGCCATAACAAAACTTCTAATATGGGAAGACAAAATAACATTAAAAAAAAAAGTACAATCTAATGCAAAATAATAAAATGAAAAGTATCACCCTAACAGTAGTAAGCACAAATTCACCATAAGCATCTAATAAAAATGGAAATAAGGAGGCAAAAGTGGATGTAAGGAGACAAAGGCGAGATCAAGTAGAATGAGCGTTGAGCGATGGTAGAGAATAAATAAGTACAGCCAATGATAGATGTGGCAACAACAGTAGGTATGAGATTATTTATATTAAATCTAATAGAAAATATTGGAACCATTGCTGATCAAAAGAGAAGATGGACGGTGGTTCAAGAAAAAAACTTAAGGGAAAAACTAGAGAGAAAAGGAAAAGGAGAGACGGCTAGGGTTTTTTTTCTTTTTTTTAATATTTAATATTAGTGCTAAACTTTAAAAATATTGATTGCTTTGAAATCAATTAGTTTGATTAAGTAATTCCCAGTGTCAAAATGAGGTAGGGGTGTTGCTTTTATAAGGAGTTTGTTAGGAGCAAAAATAGTGAACTTTCGATGTGGGATTCGCTTCCTAAGGCACAAAACCACATAGGAGGCTTCAGCAACTACACACAAAGGCTTCTAGACTGCATGGAAAGCACGGACAAAATATAACTGCATAGGACCTCTGCAGTTTTGCACAAGGCCTTTGTGGTTTCGTATAAGGCCTGTGTGGTTCTCCACAGGGTTTGTGCGATCATAGACAGCGCTGTGCGATCATAGACAGCGCTGTGCGGTCCCTGTGTGTTCATATGCCTTTTTTTATTCCATTCTCGCTTGTTTCATATTTGATTTAAGTTCGGTTTGATTCTATGGGTTTGCAATCGAGTGCCAGTTATTTAGAGGTGTAAATTTGAGGGTTCACAGGTACATATGCACAAGGAGTGGTTTCCAAATCAAAGGAAGTCAAAACTCCATCCAATAAGAGATGGTCATTTCTAAGTCATTGAAAAAATCAATGATAACACCTACAAATTGGATCTTCCTAGTGAGTATAATGTGAGTGCAACTTTTAATGTGATTAATCTTTCTTCTTTTGATGTAGATGGTGAAGATTCATGGACAAATCATCTTGAAGAGGGAGGGAATGATGCAAATAAGGAGACACGTAAGATCAAAGATCCAATTCAACTTCCTAATGGTCCGGTCATGAGAGCAAGAATGAAGAAATTCAAGGAGGCATTGAATGGGGTGATTTAAGGCTTATGGAATAATCTTACTACAATTTAGAATTGCAAGGAAGAGTCAAATATCATGCTTAGACTTCAAGATAATAATCAAAGCTTTGTAACATTGATATAAGTACAAAAAGGCAAAACTTGAAGATTGAAGCTTCTATGGAATTCAGATTATCAAAATTTCTCCAAGTTTCCTTATGATGCAAGTTTTGGATTCCATTTGCCATGTAGGCTAACTTTGTTACATCAACCCATTATCTATTTTAGACTTGTTTTAAAACACATCTTATTTAGTTTACTATGTGTTTGGGTTGTCCATGTTAGTTACTTAAGCCCAAAATTAAGTTTGTTAAATTTTAAGATAAGTTAAGTTTAGTTTTTAAGTTATACATGCCATTAAAGGTATTAATTGCCTTTAATTGTCTTAGTTGGCTTTTGGCTTTTCCTATTCTTAGAAGGTTATTCCAAGATTAAAATAGGCAGATATGTAATGGACAAATGGATCATATTTTTGAATGAAAATGAATTAAGAGTGTTTTCTCTTATGTTTAATTCTTGCTTGAATCAAGGTTTATACAATCAAAGGTAATTACTTTGAGAGTATTTTATTACAAGGTTCTCTTTCATGAGTTGAATTTGTGTTGCAGACTTTTATTCTAAAGTTCTTATTCATGAGTTGAAATTAGGTCGAGGATTTACTAAAATCTGATTTAGCTTTCCAAGGAATTGCTTCCAAGCATAAAAATACTGGGTCTTAAGTTTAATATACTTGTGCTTTGTATTAGTTTGGTATCATAGCTTAAGCTCTAAATTAGGTTATATTTTTCATTATAACCTGATGCATCACACTCAATTTCAAAAGGATTAGCAAAGTCAGGCAAAGCAAGAATGGGTGCCTTACAAAGCTTATCTTTTAATAAATTAAATGCATGCTCTTGTTCTACATCCCATTTAAAAACACAATTCTTTTTAATTACTTCCATGAGAGGTTCAGCAATGGTACTAAAATCTTTTACAAATCATCTATAAAAACTAGCCAATCCATGAAAGCTCCTTACCTCACTTACCGATTTAGGAGTAGGCCAATTTTTAATAACACTCACTTTATCTTCATCAACTTCAACACCTTAATTACTTTATCTTCATCAACTTCAGCACCTTGATTACTCACTACAAAACCTAAGAATACAATTCTATCAAAATAAAAAGAACACTTTTTAAGATTCGCACATAACTTTTCCTTTATCAAAACATCAAGCACAGTCCTTAAATGTTCTATATGTTCATCCAAATTTTTAGAATATATAAGGATATCATCAAAGTAGACAACAAATTTTCCAACAAAATCTTTTAAAACATGGTTCATAAGTCTTATGAAAGTGCTAGGTGCATTAGTTAAGCCAAAAGGCATAACCAACCATTCATACAAGCCATATTTCATTTTGAAGGGAGTTTTCCACTCATCTCCCTCTCTCATACAAATTTGATGATAACCACTTTTCAAATCAATTTTGCTAAAGATATAGAACCATGCAGTTCATCATGTATGTCATATAACCTAGGAATGGGATGGTGATACTTTACCATAATGTTGTTAATTGCACAGCAGTCAACACACATATGCCACGAACCATCTTTCTTAGGTACCAATAACATAAGAACAGCACATGGGCTCATACATTCTCTAACATACCCCTTGGTCATCAATTGTCTTTGAAGCTCTTTTGTTTCCTCGAGATTACTCCTATATGCTAGTCAATTTGGAATTAAAGCACTAGGAATGAAATCAATTTGATGTTCAATACCCTAAATAGGTAGCAATCCATTAGGTATCTCCTCGAGAAAGACATTTCCATAATCCTGTAAAAGAGAAACAAAAACACTAGGCAAAGAAGCATTAAGGTCATTAGTGTTTTAACAAAGTTTCTTGTACATAAGTACAAGTATACTTCTATTTGAAAACCAAGCTTCCTTAAAATCACTCATTTTTGCATAAAAGCTCACTTGTTTCTTTTTACACTTAATTATTTCTTTTCCTTCCACTCTATTTTTCTCTTTTGAATTTTGTCCCTCATCATTAGAATTCACTTTTCTCCCTTTCTCTATATTTTTGCCACTCTTTTCTTTTAGAAATTCACTCTCTTTTGTTACTTCATCAATCACACTTTTTCCCTTAATCTTGTTTCTCTCTCACTTTGCATTCTTTTAAGCACCCTCATAAACTTCTTTTGGTGAAAATGGTACAAGCAAAATTTTCTTCCCATCCTTTTCAAAGGTGTAGTGATTGGTGAAACCATCATTTAATGCCCTTCTATCATACTACCGTGGGCACCCCAACAAAAAGTGACCAGCCTGCATAGGCACTACATCAAACAAAATCTCATCTCTATACTTGCTTATTTTGAAAGCAACAAGAACTTGCTTAGCCACCCTAATTCCTCTGCAATCATTAAGCCACTTCAACTTGTAAGGTTGTGGATGTCTTAAAGTAGGTACCTATAATTTCTCCTCAAGAGTAGTACTAGCAACATTAGTTACACTACCTCCATCAATTATTAGATCACAAACTCGATCCTTCATAAGACACCTAGAATGGAAGAGATTCTCTCTTTAGTTACATTCTTCTTGTTGGACCTGTATATTCAAGGCTCTCCTTGCTACAAGAGTCGTACCATTTTCTGCCATAGTGAATTACTCATCCTCCTCTTCTTCACAATCATCTTCATGAGGTGGCATCATTTCTTCACTATTCTCCTCCTCACTAGCCAAATAGTATTCACCATCAAGCATGAACATGGTTCTTTGATTTGAGCAATTCCGCTTGTAATGACCAATTCCCTAACACTTGAAGCATTTAATATTTCATGTGTTAGTAGTAGAATCAACCTTACCCTTGTCTTTATTTGAAAATGTTTTGGTAACCTGTTTGAATTCGGTTTTAGGCCTGGATGAAGAAGCCTTATCATCTTTCTTCCAATTTGATTTGAATGGTGGAGTAAAAGATGAAACTTGACTTATGCTGCTTCTCCTTTTCAATTGCTTGTCAACCTTTAAAGTGAGGTGAATCAAGTCTTCCAACTCTATATATAGCTATAATTCAACCACATTAGAAATCTCCCTATTCAAACCATTGAGAAATCTAGACATTGTGGCCTCACTATCTTCCTCTACATTTGCCCTTATTATTGCTACCTTTATCTCTTTGTAGTATTCCTCAATGCTCTTGGAACCTTGAGATAGATTTTGAAGTCGATTGTACAGCTCTCTATAGTAATAGCTTAGTATAAATCTCCTTCGCATGATGGATTTCAAATCTCTCCACTCTTCAATGGGTCTTTCCCTATTTCTCCTATGCTTTTCCTTAGTATCATCCCACCAAGTAATAGAATAATCCTCAAAAACATCCACTGCAAGTTTTAATTTTTTTTATTCGATGTAATCATTGTAATCAAACACTAATTCAATCTTTTATTCCCAATCCAAGTATGCCTCAGGATCTATTCTATCATGAAAAGATGGAATTTTCCGTTTGATCCCACTGTTGTTATTGTTATTTCTAGCCCTTTGTTGCACCTCCTCCCCCTCTCCATTGTCACCAAGCGATTCATTATCATCAAAGCCATCATTTACATGAATTCTTCTTTGAACTCACCCAGCTTGCTGGTTTGGATTAGGAGCATTAGGTGGCTGCCCTCTTATGTCCAAAACCTCTTGTCTCTCCATTCTATCAACCATCTCACCATATCTTCTATCCATGGCTTGCAACATCTCGGTTAGGACCTGGAATCTATCTATACCTAGAATCTATCTATCTCACCATAGGGATTTCTTTATGGACCACCTATCTTGTATAAGCTACAAAAAAAAGTTAGTAAAGCAAGAAAATAGATCCTCACTTCACTCCCTCACGTGTTTAACACAAGTAATGCTATCACTCAAATTCACTTGTGTTTCAAACTAAATTTTTTGGCATTTCTCTATATGAGCTCACACTAAGCCTTTTGCCACTCTAACTCTCTTATGAAGATTAGTTGTAAAAGAATCAAAATCCATACAAGCTTACTAAATTACAATGAAAATAAAATAAACCAAGGTAAATGGAAATGGAAGAGAACCAAAAACATAATTTTTAGAAGCAAACTCCTAAGCAAAGTGTTGGACAGCATACAAAAATAATAGCATGAGCACTAAGAAATAAAATTTAGAAACAAGTACGAATATTAAGAGGAAACAACATGACAATAATTCAGTATGGAATTTAGAAGAGTCAAACCATAAGTGCAAAAAGAGTAGGAAACATATTCTATTTTATTTGTAATGCAACCTTGATTTGATCAAATTCCTTATAACAAACTGAATTTTCTTGATTTCTTCTTGAATATTTTTTTTGAATTCAGCACCTTCTCTCTTTTTTTTTTCTTTTTTTTTTCTATTGGGCTAATTGCTTTGTATATATATTTTTTTTGCATAATATTTCAATTACAATAGTAAAGGACAGCAATTAAAGCATGAAAAACCATAAAGTAAAGGTAGATCAAGAGGCAAACAATGGTAAATTCACCTCTAACTTAGATGAATGAATTTTCACACTTTCTTCTTCTTCTTCTTCTTCTTTTTTTTTTTTTTTTTTTTTTGTTTCTAATCAATAAGGTAATTTGGACATAACATAAACATGCATAGAACAAAAGTGATGCAATTTAACAAGATTGATAGTTAAACACAAATGGAATTAAAAGCTTCAATCAACTTTTTAAGATAAGTTGAAATCAAACACCTTGTTGTAATTCATGAACACAAATGAAATCAAATAATTTTAAGATAAGTTAAGCCCAAACTAAAAAATGTGATCTCCTTGTCCATTACAATTTGCCTATTTTAATCTTGGAATAACCCTCCAAGAATAGGAAAAGCCAAAAGCCAACTAAGACAATTAAAGGCAATCAATACCTTTAATGGCATGTATAACTTAAAACTAAACTTAATTTATCTTAAAATTTAACAAACTGAATTTTGAGCACAATAACTAACAAGGATAGCCCAAACATAAAATAAACTAAATAACATGTGTTTTAAAACAAGTCTAAAATAGATAATGGGCTCATGTAACGAAGTTAGCCCAAATGGCGAATGGAATCCGAAACTTGCATCATAAGGAAACTTGGACAAATTTCAGAATCTGAATTCCATAGAAGCTTCAATCTTCAATTTTTGCCTTCTTGTACTTGTATCAATGTTACCAAGCTTTAATTGTTGCCTTGAAGTCCAAGCTTGATATTTGACTCTTCCTTGCAATTCTGAATTGTAGCAAGGTCATTCCATAAGCCTTGAATCATCCCAATCAATGCTTCCTTGAATTTCTTTATTCTTGACATTATAATGGGACCATTAGGAAGTTGAATTGGATCTTTGATCTTATGTACATGTTTATCTGCAACATTCCCTCCCTCCTCATAATGATTCATCCACAAATCTTCACCATCTACATTAAAGGGAGAAAGATCAGCCACATTAAAAGTTGCACTCACATTATACTCACTAGGAATTTATAGGCGTTATATTGATTTTCTTAATAACTTGAAAAGGACCATCTCCTCTTGGATGGAGTTTTGACCTCCTCTAATTCGACTTCAAAAGTTGTCTCAAGCTTCCAACAGTGCTGAGGAATACTACAAAAAGATAGAGGTAGCTATGATAAGGGCAAATGTAGAGGAGGATAATGAAGCCACAATGTCCAAATTTCTCAATGGTTTGAATAAGGAGATTTCTAATGTGGTTAAATTATAGCCATATATGGAGTTGGAAGACTTGCTTCACCTTGCTTTAAAGGTTGAGAAGTAATTGAAAAGGAGAAGCAGCATAAGTTGAGTTTCATCCTTTACTCCACCATTCAAATCAAATTGGATGAAAAATGACAAGGCTTCTTCATCCAAGCCTAAAACCAAGCTCAATGCCAAAACATTTCCAAATAAAGACAAGGGTAAGGTTAATTCTACTACTCACACAACAAAAATATTAAATGTTTCAAGTGTTAAGGAATCAGTCATTACAAATAGGACTACCTAAATCAAAGAACCATGTTCATGCTTGATGGTGAGTACTATTCGGCTAGTGAGGAGGAGAACAATGCAGAAATGAATCCACCTCATGAAGATGTTTGTGATGAAGGATAAGCAATTCACCAATGCAAAAAGTGGTACAGCTCCTATAGCAAAGAGAGCTTTAAATATACAGATCCAACAAGAAAAATGTGACCAAAGAGAGAATCTCTTCCATTCTAGGTATTTTGTGAAGGATTGGGTCTATGATCTAATAATTGATGGAGGTAGTGTAACTAATGTTGCTAGTACTACCCTTGTGGAGAAATTACAGTTACCAACTTTAAGACATCCACAACCTTACATAATGCAAACAATGAAGCATACAAAGGCAAGGATCCAATTCAACTTCCCAATGGTCCCATTACAAGAGCAAGAATGAAGAAATTCAAGGAAGCACTAAATGGGATGATTCAAGGCTTGTAGGATGATCTTGCTATAATTCAAGAATGCAAGAATGAATCATTCATCAAATGGGGATTCAAAACACAAATCAAAGTTTGGTGATAATGAGTCAAGTGGAGGAAGGCCAAAACATAAAGAGTCAAGCATAAAACATAGCCATGAGATGAAAGTGCCCAAAAGCTGAAAACTAGTAGCGTCGCCCCCACAACAGGTGTTGTGCTCATGACAATTACAGATTGAAAGCTCTCTATTGCAAGCATGATAGTGTTGCGAGCGCAACGAGAACCTAGGCTGTGTAATTCATTTTATCTTCTGATTTTTATTATTTTACTTTAATTTTAGATGTTTATGGGCCCCTATCAGTATGAAGCCCATAGTCAATTAAATTAAGTTTGTTTATGCAATTAATAAGTTTTGGGTCTATTTATGTTAGGTTTAAAGCCTAAAACAAGTTTAGGTTTATTTCTTATTTAGAAATAAGTTTAGGAATCTATTTCTAATTAGGAAACTTCAATCCTTATTTAGGAAGATTTTCTAGTCCTTAGCTAATTCCAATTTAGGGTTGAGCATCTATATAAACTCAACCATTCATGTAAAAAGTAATGTTATGATCAATAAAAATTCAGTTTTCTTAAGAATGTGATGTCTTGGTTTTGATTCTTGCTTGAATCAAGTTCATACAATCAAAGCTAATTACTTTGTGTGTATTTATTCCAAGGTTCTCTTTCATGAGTTGGTATTGTGTCGCGGAGATCATCACCTAAAAGTGATCATATTCCAAGGTGCTCTAGCATGGGTTGGATTTAGGTCACGAACTAGGGGAAAACCTGATTTAGCTTTCTAAGGAGTTGCTTCCAACCGTAAAGATAATAGGGTCTCAAGTTTAATATACTTGGGGTTCATATCAGTTTGGTATCAAAGCTTAGGTTCTAAATTAGGTTATATCTTTCCATTTCATTTGTGTTTTCCAATTTCATTTGTGTTTCTTGTTTTCATTTGTTTTCATGTTCATTAATTCCTTTGTTTTCATCTTATTAATTCTGTTTGTCCATGTTTCAGGTCTGAAAATAAAAAAATTAAAAAAAAAAACTTGTTTTATCTTCTTTGATTTGTGTCTTATTTTTGTTCATCTTTTTGTTTCCTATCCTATTCGTATTTCTATTCCTTGTTTCGTTGGAAGGTCAAAACCACACTTACTTGGGGAACCAATTCAAATTCAAGAAGAAAGAAGGGAGGACTCACCCAAGCTTGAAGACTTCAAATTTGGTTTGACTTCTTATATTTAATCTTTAATTTGTTTGTTAATTTTCCTTTCAATTTGTTGCTATAATTAGTAAAAAAAAAAAAGAGAAAATCAGAATTTAAAAGAAAAGCAAAAAAAACGAAGGAAATTCATCCAAAAAGAAAAGAAGAAGTAAAAAGTGTTGAAATCTAACTTTTTGGTGTATTTATAGAAGTTATTTAGTTCTTAGAGTGAAGATGACAAGGAAAGAGGTTGATTTTCAAGATTATATAAGGAGAATCAAATATTTTAGCATTCTACAAGGAGTTTGACCAAGTCTAAGCATCTTTCCAAAACAAGCTAGTATTGGTTTCCTACTCCTTTCCAAATTTTGGTTTGACTTTTCTAATCCTATTTTCATTCTGATTTCTTTCTAATTTGATTATTTCCTTTTGGTTTTCATTTTATATTTAATTAATTTCTATCCTTGTTCATATCTCATTAGGTTTCCTAATCCCTTCAAGATTCTTATATTGTTTTCCTAATTCTATTAGAATTTCAACTTTTGTTTTCCAATTTCAATTAGGATTTCTAATTTTATTTTCTGAGTCAAATTCTAATTCTTATTTCCTAATCTAATTAGGATTCTTATTCTCCTAGTGTCATTAGGATTTCTTGTTTCTTGTTTCATTTTGAGTCTTTGGATTTTATTCACATTGTAATTTAGTAAGATTATGTTGATTTGATTTTTGCAACTAATCTTAGCAAGAGATTTGAGTGGAAAAAGGCTAAGTGTGAGCACATCTAGAGAAAAGCCATTGATTGAGTGTAACACTAAACACGAGTGAACATGAGTGACAAAATTACTTGAGTGAAACACGTGAGGGAGTGAAGTGAGGAAATTATTCTCTACTTTTACTAACTTTGTTTTACAGCTTAATGATGAGTGGAACCCAAGGAAATCCACATAGGGAAATCGACAAATTCCAAGCCTTACATGATTTGCTCCAAGCGATGGAGAGAAGGACTAATGAAAGAATGGACCAACTTGAGCAAAGAAGTGTAGAGATAATAGACCAATTAGAATCTTCATTCACGAGGGGACAACCATTAAATTTCCCTAGACAAGCTAGGCATGTACCAAAGAGAGTGTAAGATGAGATTGACGTTGATGGTGAATCTTTTGGTGATATTGATGAAGAAGAAGAAGTGAGGCCAAGAGCTAGACAAGATGATAGCAATGGTGGTATAAAACTGAAAATTCCAACATTCTATGGAAGAATAGATCCCGAAGCATACTTGGATTAGGAAAAAAAGATAGAATTGGTGTTCAATTGTCATAACTACACTGAATCCAAGAAATTGAAGCTTACTGTTGCTGTATTTGATGGATATGCCATTACTTGGTGGGATGATACCAAGCAAAAAAGGAGAAGAAATAGAGAAAGACCTATTGAAGAATGAAGGGACTTAAAAGCAATCATGAGAAGAAGATTTGTACCAAGTCACTACTATAGGGAGTTGTACAATCATCTTCAAAGGTCCATGAGTGTTAAGAAATACTACAAGGAGATGGAGGTAGCCATGATTCGAGCAAATGTGGAAGAAGATAATGAGGCTATAATGGCAAGTTTCCTCAAAGGGTTGAATAAGGAGATTGCAAATATGGTTGAGCTACAATCATATATAGAGCTTAAAGACTTGCTTCATCTTGCTTTGAAGGTTGAGAAACAATTGAAGAAGAGAAGTACCAATCAGCTATCTACCTCCTCCAATGCACCATTCAAATCGAATTGGAGAAAAGATGACAAGGCTTTTCCCTCCAAGCCGAAGGCCGATTGCAAAGAACCTCTAAAGACACCCTTCCTATGCAAGGATAATGGTAAAGCTATGCCTTCTAGTTCTAGAAATATTATATGCTATAAATGCCAAGGTGTAGGTCATTACAAGAAGGATTGTCCAAACAAGAAGATAATGTATATGCAAGATGGGGAGTGCTATTTGGCTAATGACGAAGAAGCTGAAGAAGAAAGAATGCCACCTCTTGAAGATGCAAGTGACAAAGAGGAGGACAATATACCTGAATAGCCGAAGGTGGGAAGTCTCTTGTTACAAGGAGATCGTTGAACATGCAAGTCAACATGATGATAATATGCAACAAAGGGAAAATTCATTTCAAACTAGATGCCTTGTAAAAGATAAAGTTTGTGATGTCATCATAGATAGGAGTAGTGTAACCAATGTTGCAAGTACTACTTTAGTTGAGAAACTAGGGTTACCTACTACTAAGCATCCTCACCCTTATAAACTAAAATGGCTTAATGATTGTGGGGAAATTAGGGTGACAAGACAAGTTCTAGTAGCTTTCAAGATAGGCCGATATAATGATGAAATTTTATTTGATGTTGTGCCTATGCAAACAGGTCATTTATTATTAGGACGTCCTTGGCAATTTGATAGAAGGGTGATGCATGATGGCTACACCAATCACTACTCTTTTGAAAAGGATGGAAGGAAGATAACCCTTACACCACTATCACCTAGAGAAATCTATGAGATTGAGATGAGAAAATTCAAAAGGAAAGAGAAAACAAAAGTGAAAAAAAGAGTGTGAGTGAAGATGTGCTAAAAGAAAAAGAAAGTGCAAAAGAAAAAAGTGGCAAAAATCTTAAGAAAAGCAAAAGAGTGAGCTCGAGTGAGAAAAATGAGGGAAAAGAAATTGTTAAGAGTATAAAGAAACATGTGAGCTTTTATAAAAAGGGAAGTGATATTAAGGAAGCTTGGTTTTCAAAGAAAAGTATACTTGTACTCATGTACAATGAGTTTTATTTTAACACTAATGACTTTCATGTTTCTTTGCCTAGTGTTTTTGTTTCTCTTTTACAGGAATTTGAGGATGTCTTTCCCAAAGAAATACCCAATGGATTGCCACCCATTAGGGGTATTGAGCATCAAATTGATTTTATTCCTGGTGCTTCGATTCCAAATAGACCAGCCTATAAAAGTAACCCCGAGGAGACAAAGGAGCTTCAAAGGCAAGTTGAGGAGTTGTTGGCTAAAGGACATGTTAGAGAAAGTATGAATCCAAGTGTTGTGCCCATATTGCTAGTGCCTAAGAAAGATGGTTCTTGGCATATGTGTGTTGATTGCCATGCAATTAATAACATTACGGTAAAGTATCGCCATCCTATTCCTAGGTTAGATGATATGCTTGGTGAGTAACATAGTTCTACTATCTTTAGCAAAATTTAACTTGAAAAGAGGATATCAAAAAATTAGGATGAAGGAAGGTGATGAATGGAAAACTGCCTTTAAAACAAAATATGGTTTGTATGAATGACTAGTTATGCCTTTTGGTTTGACTAACACACCTAGCACTTTCATGAGACTTATGAACCATATTTTGAGGGATTTTATTGGTAAGTTTATTATTGTCAATTTTGATGATATCCTTGTATATTCCAAAAACATAGATGAACATGTAGAACATTTGAGGTGTGCGCTTGATGTGTTGAGAAAGGAAAAGTTCTTTTTGTTTAGATAGGATTGTGTTTTTAGGATTTGTGGTTGTGCTCAAGGTGCTGAAGTCAATGGAGAAAAGGTGAATGCTATCAAAAGTTAGCCAATTCCCACATCCGTAAGTGAGGTAAGAAGTTTCCATGGTTTGGCCAATTTTTATAGATGCTTTATAAAAGATTTTAGCACCATAGCTGCACCTCTAACAGAAGTAATTAAAAATCATCATGTTTTTAAGTGGGGAAAAGAACAAGAAGTTGCATTCAACTCATTGAAAGATAAGCTATGTGAGCACCCATTTTCGCTTTGCCTAACTTTAATGATATTTTTGAGATTGAGTGTGATGCATCAAGTGTAGGTATTGGGGCTATTCTTATGCAAGGAAAAAGGCCAATTGCCTATTTTAGTGAAAAGTTCCATAGTGCTTTGTTGAAGTACCCCACTTATGATCAGAACCACTATGCCTTAGTTAGAGCTTTGGATACTTGGCAACACTACCTTTGGCCAAAGGAGTTTGTAATTCACACTTGTCACATCCCAACCTTTAAGATATGACGGTCATAGAACATGGGGAGACATAAGGTCACCCACGCCTGTAGAACCCACTTACATGTAAACAAATCATGCCTAGGCTCTTACCAAACCTCTTACATTAACTCATTTAAAACATTTAGATGAATACCATAAATTTGCGAAAGACTAAAGTAAATCATTACATATAAAATCCATAAGGAAAAATAATATGTATCAATAAGTATCAATCAACATTTCCAGAGCATCTAATGACAAGACTTCATAAAAATAGTATTATTGATAACTTGGACAAGGAATTCCCTAAGCGAAGTAGAATGCTTGAGCCATCACCTTGCCTCCTCACATTTGCTCAACTAGAACCACACAAGGAAAAAGGGGTGAGATAAATGATCTCAATGAGTAAACGAAAAGGCACATACATTATCACATATTCCTTTGAAAAGGAAACACATAGCTTATACACATAGTTCATGATTTATAATTCATGAATCAGGTTGCAATTTAGCAAGGGTTCAATTTGGCAAGTTTGCAGAAATCACACTTATCACTTATAAAGAGTGAAGTCTATTGCTTTATCACTCGAACACATTGAGGAGAGTCGGCCTTATACCAAATTCCAACTCCTATCACTTATACGGCATGAAGCTGATCAGGCCCCACGGCTAGAACCGCCCCTTCTAGCTGAGGTGGATGCACTATTCCTATCCATCGGGTTAAGACCATATGCACAGGTTCCAATGATTACCCGCATCGGCACGAGGATTCTACATAAAGGGTAAAAGGTACCATAGCTAGAGCTAATGATAATCAAAATTAACAATATCACATAAGGCAATAATAACATGTATTCCAATAACAATAGTGGTTTAGCGTTCAAGCAAAAGATACAATAATAGTGTAGTTCTAGAAAGAATATAAGTTAGGATTTTAATCATAAGAATTTCACATTGGATAACAAAATAGTTTTGGACCAAATGTCCCTTGGCAACCCAAGCTTGTCAAAGAAATCATATAATAATATTTAGAATAGAAAGAACTTGGGTTTCAAAGATCACAAAGGCTTACATAGCATGTTTTCACACATTTGTAACATAACAAAATGTTACTTGCACTTGTAGAATGAATACAATGTTTACTCACGCTTGTGGCATGAACATAGTGTTTACTCACCTTGGGGTTCCTTTACTCCTAGTACACGTAGTCCCTTTTGCACTTCTAAAGCTCCTCAAACTCTAACATAATATTTGATTTAATACTTAGTATTTATTAACTCATGATGCTCCTATCCCATAACTACCCATGCACATATAGCATACACATTAGAGTTCACATATAGGTGTACTCATCACTTGCACATATCATGTTGACTTTAAAAGTCTTGCATACTTAGGCCTTATAGGCTCTCATGAAAACACATTATAATCATATCAATACCTTTATAGGGTCTTCACAATATTATTACCTCAATATCAATTCACTTTAACAATTATCTTAGTTCACTTTACACTTCCATTCATGTCAACTTAACAATTAACATTTCAAGCGTCATGCTTAACTCTTATGATCCCTTTCACTTTATTAACTCACAACCATATGTTCATCATCTAGTCATCATAACATCTAGTTCCAAATTCCCCAATCACAATTGCATTCTAATCACAATATAAGGTTAAGATACCTTAAGTATACCAAGATGCATTTAAGCTTATCTTGGATAATACCTTCAACTAACATACAATTTTATCATTTATTATACATACATACATGTCAACAATCATCAAAACACATCACATAAAATTTATAACCACTGGTACAAAAATGTTTATATAGGCCGAATGCATCACCAAAGAAGAAAACTAAATTCTTCTTCTTTTCGTACTTTCTGTTTATTTTAGAAATATGTAAAAACATGGTTTGAACCAAAATTTTTCATGTAAATACAACAAAAATCATTTTAGAATTTAAATTCATAAGAATTGGCCACTCTTGGTGTTATTTATACACAAAATTTCAACTTTTGAGTCATAGAGCACAAAACCATGAGTTTTCTTATTTTTGGTATTTTTCGGTCATTTCAAAAATATGTAAACAGGTTGTTTAAACTATTATTTTTCATTCAATCATAGAAAATATCAGTTTAGAACACATCCCTGCATGATTCGGCAGCCATAGATAGGGTTTATACAAAAAAAAAATCCAAGTTTAAAGGCTTAGGTGAAAAATCATGAGTTTTCGCACTTTTCGCGCATTTCATTCATTTCAGCGATAAACAGACACATGATTCAGATCATTATTTTTCATCTAAACAAAACAAATATCATATTAGAGTACTTATTCATACAAATTGGTGGCCATATGTCCATTCAAGAATAAAATTTTCTAACTTCCAAGTTCTAACACGAAAACCTTGAACCCCTTTGTTTTTCGAAACTTTCCGGTCATCACAGAAATATGCAGAAATATTATTTAATCTAATATTTTTCATCAAAACAAATCAAAATCAGTTTAGAACACAACCATGCACAAATCGCCCCCTCCCAACCCCCCCCCCCCCCCCTTATGATGTTTATGCATAAAAATTGTGATTTTAAGTTATAGAATTCACCTTTGGAGAAATCTCACGAAAAGAAACCTGTTTTCAGTAGAAAATAGATTTTCTCTCCCAAAAACTCACCCAAGCAGAATTAAATCTATAAAAATTAGTAATCAACTAGTTCAAAATAATTTTTCCATAATTTATTTCATAGAAATCAGTTTAGAAATCGAAAGACAAGAAAAACTTATGATTATGGTCAAGAAATCGCGAAACAGAAAGGTGTTTTCAATATTTTAGTAGAGAGAAATATTTTGAGAGAATTTTTCTGCCAAGATATAGAAAGAATCAGGGAATGGCTGCTGGAACCTTGATTTGGCCAAAATTTAGAATATATATTAGGGTTGGAGCGGAATTTCCACTAATACCCTTAATGAACTAGGTTATAAGGGTTTTGGTGTAGTGGGATTTTGGGTATTTGAGCTTTTTCTTTAAATTTTCAGGCTAAATAAAATTAAAATAAAAAGAATATTTTTTTTATTAATCCTGGAACATTTTCCTCAAAAATATTTATTTTAAAATATTTTAAAAATACCCATAAAATTATTTTATGCTTAAAAAATTGTTTAATGCATGAAAATTCATTTTATTTAAAATAAATTCTTTTATGCAAATGCACTTCCTGTAAATCATTTATTTCACAATAGGAACACTTATTATACATATTAAAATTAATTTAATATGCCACATACTCATCAATCACTTAGATCACAAATTTCCACATAAGCACACACTTAACCTTAATAGTTCTAAATCAAGTAATTTATCACGAAAATTCGTAGGGTGGGTGTGGGTTGTTACATTCTCCCCCCTTAAAGAAATTTATCCTCGAATTTAAACCCTTACCTAATTTCTCTTGAAAAGCTGAGGATGCTTCTGTCGCATCTCTTCCTCTGCTTCCCAAGTGCACTCATTTATCCCATGATTTCGCCACTGAACCTTAATCATGGGTATTTCCTTATTTCTTAGTTTCTTTACTTGTTGATCCACTATAGCTATCAGTGACTCCTCATAAGATAGTTGTTCATCTAACATAATGTCTGGAGGTAAAAGAACGTGCGATGGATCTGATACATACTTCCTTAGCATTGAGATGTGGAACACTGGGTGCACATGTGCCAAAGTTGGAGGCAGGGCAAGTCTATAAGATACTTCTCCAACCTTATCGAAGATTTTGAAAGGAGCAATGAAACGAGGTGATAATTTCCCTTTCTTGCCAAATCTCATAACTCCTTTCATTGGTGAGACCTTTAAGAATACGTGATCTCCCACGGCGAATTAGATTTCCTTTCGCTTAGGGTCTGCATAACTCTTTTGCCTATTGAATGCCATCTTCAGCCGATATTGAATTAATGGTACTTTCTCAACAGTCTCCTTAAGCAATTTTGGCATTACTACATGCTTGTCTCTAGGTTCAATCCAACAAATTGGAGAACGACATCTTCTCCCATACAATGCTTCGTATGGCGCCATGCCAATGGATGAATGATAGCTATTGTTGTAGGCAAATTCAATCAAGGGTAAATACTTATCCCAGCTACTGCCAAAGTCTAAGACACATATCCTTAGCATATCCTCGAGTGTCTAAATTGTTCTTTTAGACTGGCCATCCGTTTCAGGGTGAAACGCCGTACTAAAATCTAGTTGTGTTCCTAATGCTTTTTATAGCTTCTGCCAGAACCTTGAGGTGAATTGAGTCCCTCGATCTGAGATGATAGAAATTGGTACTCTATGTAGTTTCACGATCTCATCCACATACAACTGCGCATACTGAGCTGCAAAATATATGGTCTTAACTCCTAGAAAGCAGACTTTGTCAATCTATCTACTATGACCCATGTAGAGTCATATCCTTTAGAGGTTATAGGTAAACCAACAATGAAGTCCATAGTGATGCATTCCCACTTCCATTCAGGTAGTTGAATCTCTTGTAGCAATCTTAAGGGTCGCTGATGTACATACTTGACTTATTGGCAAGTCAGGCAGGATGCTACAAACTTAGCCACATCCTTCTTCAATCCAAGCCACCAATAATTAGCTTTCACATCATGGTACATCTTGGTAGTTATAGGATGAGCATAGTAAGGTGTCTAATGTGCCTCCCTCAATATCCTTTCCTTTAGTCCATCCACATCAGGCATGCATACTCTATTCTTATACTCTAAATTTCCATTGACTACCTCAAACTCAGAGTTCTTTCCTTCTCTCGTCTCATCCTTCAACTTCATCATGTATGGGTCCCTATTTTGTGAATCCCTTATTTCTTCCATTAACTTAGACCTTACTTGAAAATGAGCTAATAAAACTCTTAATCCTCCAATCTCCAGTTCCAATCCTTGATTAAACAATTCCTTTAGTTCCTTTACGATGGGCCTCTTTCTCACATCCACATGAGCTAGGCTTCCCATCGACTTTTGACTCAAGGCATCTACTACTACATTCGCCTTCCCGAGATGATAGAGAATCTGATAGTCATAATCCTTCAATAGTTCAATCCATCTTCTTTGTCTCAAGTTGAGGTCTCTTTGGCTTAAGATGTACTTAAGACTCTTATGATCCGTGTAGATCTCACACTTCGTTCCATATATGTAATGTCTCCAAATCTTTAGAGCGAACACTACTGCAGCTAATTCTAAATCGTGCGTAGGGTAATTCACTTCATGTCTCTTTAGTTGTCGTGATGCATAGGTGATGACTTTACCATTTTGCATTAACACACACCCAAGTCCTACTCTTAAAGCGTCGCAATAGACAGTGAACCCTTCTTCTCCTTCTGGTAATGTCAAAATTAGAGCCGATACCAAACACTCCTTGAGCTTCTAAAAACTCTTTTCACATGACTCTTCCCAATTGAACTTAACTTGCTTTCTTGTTAACTTGGTCAATGGGGTTGCTATCTTAGAAAAGTCCTGTACGAATCTACAGTAATATCCTGCCATGCCTAAGAAACTTCATACTTCTAAAACTGTTGTGGGCCTTAGCCAATTTGCTACCGCTTCAACTTTCTTGGGATCAACTTGAATTCCTTCCTTACTTACTACATGTCTAAGAAAGTTGACCGACTCCATCCAAAACTCACACTTAGATAACTAAGCGTAGAGTTGGTGATCAAGTAACGTTTGAAGCATGATCCTCATATGTTCTTCATTTCTTCTTTATTCCTATAGTAAATCAGGATGTCGTCAATGAACACGATCATGAACTTGTCAAGGAATGGCTTGAATACTCGATTCATTAAGTCTATGAAAGCAACAGGAGCATTCGTCAAACCGAATGGCGAAACCGTGAACTCGTAGTGTCCATATCTAGTACGGAAGGCAGTCTTACAGATATCTTCTCCTTGGATCTTTCATTGATGATAGCCAAACCTTAAGTCAATCTTGGGGAAGTGACCAGCTCCTTGTAGTTGGTCAAAAAGATCATCGATCCTCGGCAATGGGTATCTATTCTTCACAGTGACTTTGTTAAGTTGACAATAGTTGATGCAAATTCAGAACAAGCCATCTTTCTTCTTTACAAACAACACTGGAGCACCCCATGGCAAACTGCTTGGTCGAATGAAGCCCTTATCAAGTAGATCATGCAATTGCGTCTTTAACTCCTTCAGCTCCATTGGTGCCATATGATATGGCAGTATCGATATCGGTTGCGTACCGGGTAGCAGTTTGATGTTGAACTCAATCTCATGATCAGGGGGTAGTCTGGGTAAATCTTCTAGAAAAACATCCATGAACTCATCCACTACTGGAATGCTCTCGTCTCGAATGGCAGCTTCTTTGCCAGTGTCGACTACGTGGGCTATATACACTTGGCATCTTTTCCTTAACATTTGCCTCACTCCTAAGGCCGAAATCAAGTTCAGAGGATTCTCATTCCTATCTCCTTGGTACACAAACTCCTTCCCATCTCTAGTTCAAAACTCGACAAGTTTCTTTCTACAGTCGATACGAGCTCCATGCTCATATAACCAGTCCATCCCTAATATCACATCAAATTCTAATATGTCTAATTCTAGCAACACTACCAGAAGTGTTTGTCCATTAATGTCTACATCACAACCCTTATACTCATACTTTACTTCCATCACTTCCCCTAAAGGAGTTGCTATCACTAACGGTTCACTCATCAATTCCTTATCTATACCCAAGTACTTAGCAAAACAAGGCGACACAAAAGAATGGGTAGCACCAAAATCAATTAAACATTTTGTGCTAGAACTTTGAATGGGGATGATACCTATGATGGCGGTGTGCGAGTCGCGAGCCTCTTGTGGATTTAACGCAAAGACTCGACCTTTGCCCTTATTCTCTGTCATTGGTGCATTCCCAACCGTTGGTCATTTGTCCTTGACTCCTTATCCTAGTGTTTGGAATGGCTTAGATTATGATCAAACTATGGTCCCATTCCCTTGACTCCTCATCTAACGGCAGTCCTTTGTGAAGTGCCCCATTTGCCCACACCTAAGGCAAGTGCCAGTGTCCTTCCAGCAAATTTCGGGATGTTTCTTTCCACATTTGCCGTAAGTGGGGATTTCTTGCTTAGTTTGACCATTTCGTGGTCCAGATGATGAAAACTCCTTCTTTGGTTCTCCTCCATTTCCATGTTGTCCCTTATGTCCTTTGTTCTTATGCCTTCCCTTCTAGTCTCGTTCAGCTCGTTTGGCTCTCTCTGCCTTGTATCTTTTCTCTATGACCTTGGCCTTGTCTATGAGCTTGGCTAAGGTTGGAAACTCTGTTGCTACCAATGAATTGAATAGAGGTGTGATCAGTCCTCTAAGGAAATGATTGACGCGACTTCCAAGTTCTAACACAAAAACCTTGAACTCCTTTATTTTTCAAAACTTTCCGATCACAGAAATATCCAGAAATATTATTTAATCCAATATTTTCCATCAAAACAAATCAAAAATCAGTTTAGGACACAACCATGCACAAATAGCGCCCCCGCGCCGCCGCCCCCCCCCCCCCCCCCCCCCCCCCCTCTCCTTATGATGTTTATGCATAAAAATTGTGATTTTAAGTTATAGAATTCACCTTTGGAGAAATCTCGCGGAAAGAATCCTGTTTTCTATAGAAAATAGATTTTCTCTCCTAAAAACTCACCCAAACAAAATTAAATCTGTAAAAACCAGTAATAAACCAGTTCAAAATAATTTTTCCATAATTTATTTCATAGAAATCAGTTTAGAAATCGAAAGAGAAGAAAAACTTACGATTACGGTCAAGAAATCGCGAAACAGAAAGGTGTTTTCAATATTTTAGTAGAGAGAAATATTTTGAGAGAATTTTTCTCCCAAGATACAAAAAAAATGAGGGAATGGCTGCTGGAACCTTGATTTGGCCGAAATTTAGAATATATATTAGGGTTGGAGTGGAATTTCCACTAATACCCTTAATGAACTAGGTTAGGAGGGTTTTGGTGTAGTGGGCTTTTGGGTATTTGGGCTTTTTCTTTAAATTTTTGGGCTGAATAGAAATGAAATAAAAAGAATATTTTTCTTATTAATTCTGGAACATTTTCCTCAAGAATATTTATTTTAAAATATTTTAAAAATACCCATAAAATTATTTTATGCTTAAAAATTGTCTAATGCATGAAAATTCATTTTATTTAAAATAAATTATTTTTTGCAAATGCACTTCATCTAAATCATTTATTTCACAATAGCAACATATATTATGCATATTAAAATTAATTTAATATGCCACATACTCATCAATCACTTAGATCACAAATTTCCACACAAGCACACACTTAACCTTAATAGTCCTAAATCAAGCAATTTATCACAAAAATTCTTAGGGTGGGTGTGGGTTGTTACAACACTGATCATCAATCCTTGAGATTCATAAAAGGGTAAGGTAAGTTGAATAAGAGGTATGCTAAATGGGTTGAGTTCATTGAGACCTTTCCATATGTGATCAAGTACAAGCAAAGTAAGGAGAACATTATAGCTGATACACTTTCTAGAAGGTATGATTTGCTTAATGCTTTAGATGCAAGAATGCTTGGGTTTGAAAATATTAAATCTTTGTATGTTGATGATTTTGATTTTTCTGGCATTTTCAAAGCATGTGAGAAAGTTGCATATGATAAATTCTATAGAATGAATGGTTTTTGTTCAAAGAAAATAAACTTTGCATACCTATTTGCTCTATGAGAGAATTGCTTGCTAAAGAGGCACATGGGGGAGGGTTAATGGGACATTTTGGCATAACCAAAATTTTAGATACTTTACATGAACACTTTTATTGGCCTAAAATGAAAAGGGATGTGCAACAAATTTGTGATAAATGTGTTGTGTGCAAACAAGCTAAATCTAAAGTTTTGAATCAAGGTTTGTATACTCCTTTACCTATTTCTAGTACCCCTTGGACTAATATTTCCATGGATTTTATTTTAGGGTTGCCTATATCAAAAAAAGGAAAAGATTCTATTTTTGTAGTGATTAATAGGTTTTCTAAAATGTCGCATTTCATTCCTTGTAATAAAACTGATGATGCCACCAATATTGCTAATTTATTCTTTAAGGAAGTGGTACATTTGCATGGCATTCCTAAAACTATTGTTAGTGATAGGGATGTAAGGTTTCTAAGTCATTTTTGGAAAGTTTTATGGAGTAAAATTGGAACTAAATTGTTGTTTTCCACTACATGTCATCCATAAACTGATGGTCAAACTGAAGTTGGTAATAGGACTTTGGGAACTTTGTTGCATGCTATTGTCCAAAAGAATTTAAAGAATTGGGAAGAATGCATTCTATTTGTTGAGTTTGCTTATAATAGAGTCATGCATTCTACTCACATTTTGAAATTGTTTATGGTTTTAATCCACTAACTCCTTTCTATTTAGGACCTTTACCTTGTAATGAAAGGAGTAGTGTGGATAAGCGAAAAGCAAAATTGGTGAAGAGACTACATGAGGATGTGCGCAAGAATATTAAGAAGAAAAATCAACAAATAACAAGCCAAGTGAACAAAGGGAGGAGGTGTGTTGTATTCGAACCTGGTGATTGAGTTTGGGTACATATGTGAAAAGAAAGGTTTCCAACTCAAAGAAAGATAAAGCTTCACCTAAGGGGAGATGGACCTTTTCAAGTTGTTGAGAAGATCAATGACAATGCATACAAATTGGACCTATCTAGTGAGTATAATATGAGTACTACCTTTAATGTTAGTGATCTTTCTCCTTTTGATGTAGATGTTGGAGATTCGTGGACAAATCATCTTGAGGAGGGAGGGAATGATGCAAACAAAGAAGCATACAAAGGCAAGGATCTAATTTTACTTCCCAATGGTCCCATTACAAGAGCAAGAATGAAGAAATTCAAGGAAGCACTAAATGAGATGATTCAAGGCTTGTAGGATGACCTTGCCACAATTCAAGAATTTAAGAATGAATCATTCATCAAAATAGGGATTCAAAACACAAATCAAAGTTTGGTGATAATGATTCAAATGGGGGAAGGCCAAAACATGAAGAATCAAACATAAAACATGGTCATTAGATGAAAGTGCACAAAAGCTAAAAACTGGCTACACTGCGGGTGAGATTGGTGTCGCACCTGCGATAATTGCATATTGAAAGCTCTCTGTTGCGAGCGTGACAGCGTTGCAAGTGCAACAAGAACCTAGGCTGTGTAATTCATTTTATCTTCTGATTTTTGTTATTTTACTTTAATTTTAGATGTTTATGGGCCCCTATCAATATAATATAAGCCCATAGTCAATTAAATTAAGTTTGTTTAAGTAATTAATAAGTTTTAGGTCTATTTATGTTAGGTTTAAAGCCCAAAATGAGTTTATGTTTATTTCTTGTTTAGAAATCAGTTTACGAATCTATTTCTAACTAGGAAACTTCAATTCTTATTTAGGAAGATTTCCTAGTCCTTAGCTAATTCCAATTTAGGATTGGGCCTCTATATAAATTCAACCATTAATATAAAAAGTAATATTATGATCAATAAAAACTTAGTTTTCCTAGCAGTGTGATCTCTTGGCTTTGATTCTTACTTGAATCAAGTTCATACAATCAAAGCTAATTACTTTATACATATTTATTCCAAGGTTCTCTTTCACGGGTTGGTATTGTGTTATGGAGATCATCATCTAAAGGTGATCATATTCTAAGGTGCTCTATCACGGGTTGGATTTGGGTCGCAAACTTAGGGAAAACCTGATTTAGCTTTCCAAGGAGTTGCTTCCAAGCATAAAGATAATTGGGTTTCAAGTTTAATATACTTGGGGTTCATATCATTACAAGTTGAAGTGGCTTAATGATTGTGGAGAAATTAGGGTGGCTAGGCAAGTTCTTATTGCTTTTAAAATAGGCAAGTATGAAGATGAGATGTTGTTTGATGTACTGCCTATGCAGGCTGGTCACCTTTTGTTAGGGTGCCCATGGCAGTATCATAGGAGGGCATTACATGATGAATTCACCAATCGCTACACCTTTGAAAAGGATGGTGAGAAAATTACTCTTATACCACTTTCACCAAAAGAAGTTTATAAGGGTGAGCTTAAAAGAATGTAGAGTGAGAGAGAAGACAAGATTAAGGTTAAAAGAGTGATTAATGAAGTAATAAAAGAGAGTGAGTTTCCAAAAGAAAAGAATGGCAAAAATACTTAAAAATGAAGAAAAGTGAATTCGAATGATGAGGAATGGAATTCAAATGAGAAAAATAGAGCAGAAGGAAAAGAAATAATTGAGTGTAAAAAGAAACAAGTGAGCTTTTATGAAAAAAGAGTGATTTTAAGGATGCTTGGTTTTTAAACAGAAGTATACTTGTACTTTTGTACAAGGAACTTTATTTAAACACTAATGACCTTAATGCTTCTTTGCCTGGTGTCTTTGTTTCTCTTTTATAGGATTATGGAGATGTCTTTCCCTCAGAGATATCTAATGGATTACCACCCATTTGGGGTTGCACATCAAATCAATTTCATTCTTGGTGCTTCAATTCCAAATAGACCTGCATATAGGAGTAATCTCAAGGAAACAAAAAAGCTTCAAAGGCAAGTTGAGGAATTGATGACCAAGGGGTATATTAGAGAAAGTATGAGTCCTGTGTTGTTCCTGTCTTGTTAGTACCTAAAAAAGATGGTTCTTGGCATATGTGCATTGATTATCATGCAATTAACAATATCACGATAAATTATCACCATCCTATACCTACATTAGATGACATGCTAGATGAACTATATGGTTCTACTATCTTTAGCAAAATTAATTTGAAAAGTGGTGGTTATCATCAAATTTGTATGAGAGGGGGCGATGAGTGGAAAACTAGTTTCAAAAAAAAATATGGCTTGTATGAATGGTTGGTTATGCCTTTTCACTTAACTAATGCTCTTAGCACTTTCATAAGACTTATGAACCATGTTTTGAAAGATTTTATTAGAAAATTTGTTATTGTCTACTTTGATGATATCCTTGTGTATTCTAAAAATTTGGATGAACATGTAGAGCATTTAAGGACTATGCTTGATGTTTTGAGAAAAGAAAAGCTATATGTGAATCGTAAAAAGTGCTCTTTTTGTTTAGATAGAATTGTATTCTTAGGTTTTGTAGTGGGTAATCAAGGTGTTGAAGTTAATGAAGACAAGGTGAGTGCTATTAAAAATTAGCCTACTCTTAAATCAATAAGTGAGGTCAAGAGCTTTCATGGATTGGGTAGTTTTTATAGACGATTTGTAAAAGATTTCAGTACCATTGCTACACCTTTTATAGTAGTAATTAAAAAGAATTGTGTTTTTAAATGGGATATGGAACAAGAGCATGCATTTAATTTATTGAAAGATAAGCTTTGTAGGGCACCCATTCTTACTTTGCTTGACTTTGCTAATACTTTTGAAATTGAGTGTGATGCATCGGGTTTAGGTATTGGGCCTATTCTTATGCAAGGAAAAAGGCCAATTGCCTAGTTTACAAAAAATCTCTGTGGCACCTTATTGAACTATCCAACTTACGATAAAAAGCTCTATGTTTTAGTTAGAGCTTTGGAGAATTAGCAGCATTATCTATGGCCCAAGAACTTTGTTATCCATGCAGATCATCAATCATTGAAGTTCCTAAAAGGGCAAGGCAAGCTAAACAAAAGATATGCCAAATGGGTTAAGTTTCTTGAGACATTTCCTTATGTGGTTAAATACAAGCAAGGTGAGGACAATATTGTGACAGATGCACTTTCAAGGAGATATTCTTTCCTTAATGCTTTAGATGCAAGAATACTTGGATTTGAACATATTAAATCTCTTTATGATGACGATTTTGATTTTTTAGCATTTTTAAAGCATGTGAGAAAGCTGCAAATAATAAATTTCGTAGAATGCATGGGTTTTTGTTTAAGCAAAACATATTGTGCTTACCTATTTGTTCTATGAGAGAGTTTCTTGTTAAAGAGTCTAATGGGGGTGGTTTAATGGGACATTTTGGCATTGCAAAAAATTTAGATATTTTACATGAACACTTCTATTGGCCTAAAATGAAAAGAGATGTGCAAAGAATCTGTGATAGATGTGTTGTGTGTAAATAAGCAAAATCTAAAGTTTTAAATCAAGGTTTGTATACTCCTACTTTTATTCCAAGGTTCTTGTTCACGAGTTGAAATTGGGTTGAGGACTTAGTGAAAATTTGATTTAGCTTTCCAAAGAGCTGCATCCATGCGTAAAGATATTAGGTCTCAAATTTAATATACTTAAGGTTCATATCACTATGTCAGGAGTACTTTCCTTTTCTTTGCCTTTATATTCCACAACCATATACCAACTTTAGAGATATGACGATCCTAGAACATGGGGAGACATAAGGTCACCCACGCCCATAGAACCCATTTACACATATACAAATCATGCCTAGGATCATACCAAATCCAATATATTAGCTTAAACATCCAATAATATAAGAAACCTCAATATACGGAAGAATAGCTTAGTAAAACACTTGGGAAACATCTCATAAGAGAAATAACATTCAAAATTTTAAGACAAATTATCAATAATTAATTTCCCAAAATAAACTCCAAGAGTGTCTACGAATATCTCTTCATAACATGGTATTAGTAAAGACTTTGACAAGGAATCCCCAAGCAAAGTAGAATGCTTGAGCCATCGCCTTGCCTCCTCACATTTGCATACCTGGAACCACACAAGGAAAACAGGGTGACATAGATGATCTCAAAGAGTAAACAATATAGCCCATACAATAACATATATTCCTTTAAAAAGGAAACCCATAGCTTATAACACATAGTTCATGATTTACAAATCATGGTTTTAAAGGTTTCAATTTAGCATAGTTATCACTTTAGCAGGATTGTAGAAATCACACTTATAACACTTATCACCAATAGAGAGTAAATGACTATAATAGCTCATTCACTCAAGGGAGAGGTGGCCTTATACCAAATTCTAACTTCCAACCCATAACTTATAAAGTCGTGAAACTAATTAGGCTTCACGGCTAGAACCGCCCCTTCTAGCTGAGGTGGATACACTACCCCTATCCATCGGGTTAAGACCATGTGCACAGGTTCCAATGATTTCCTGCATTGGCATGAAGATTCTACATAAAAGGTTAAAGATACCATAGCTAGAGCTAATGGTAATCACATATGACAATAGCACATTAGGCAATAATAACATGTATCACAATAGCAATAATAGTTTAACTTTTTGAAAAGAATATACAATAATATTGTAGTTCCAGAAAGAAAGTAGGTAAGGTAATAATTACAAAGGGTCTTTCATATCATTGAATAAATATTAATGGCTTGGGACCAATTGTCCGTTTAAAACCCAAGCTTAACAAAGAAATCATATAATCATAATTTAGGATAGAAAGAAACTTGGATTTTAAGATCTTAAGGGCTCACATAACATGATATCATATTCTTGTAACATAACATAATGTTTACTCACACTTGTAGCATTAATACAGTGTTTACTCACCTTGTGGTTCCGTTGCTCCTAGTACACGTAGCCCTTTTGTACCTCTAAAACTCCTCAAGCTCTAACACAATATTTAATTCAATACTTAGTATTTAATTAATCATGATGATATCCTATGCTATAACTACCCATGCACATATAACATTCACATACACTTAGAGTTGCACATATAAGTGTGCTCATTATTTGTATATAACATGTTGACTTTAAAAGTCTACACTTAGCCCTTATAGGCCCATATGAAAATACATTATAATTCATGTCAATACCTTTCTAAGGTCAACACAATATCATTATCTTAATATCAATTCACTTTAACAATCAGCTTAGTACACTTAACACTTCCATATATGTCAACTTAACAAATGACCTTTCAAATGTCTTGCTTAACTCTTATGACCCACTCATTCGATCAATCTCCTCATCAATTTAAAATCATTAATTCATTATCGAGTCATCATAAAATCTATTTCCATATTTCCTAATCATATTCACATTCTAATCACAACATAAGATTAAGATACCTTAGGTATACCTTAAGTATACCAAAGTGCCTCTAGGCTTGTCTAAAGTCATTCCTTCAACCAACTTGCAATTTGACCATTTACCATACATACATACATTTCAATAATCATTAAAATACATCATATAAAAATTATAGACATTGGGATAAAAATTTCAATGTAGGCTAAATGCCCCTTAAATGAGAAAATTGAATTTCCTTACTTCTTGCACTTTCCGTCTATTATAGTAATATGTAGAAACATGGTTTGAACCAATATTTTTCATGTAAACACAACAAAAATCATTTTATAACATCAATCTATATGCGGCAACAATAGGTGTGACATATACATGAAAATTCTAATTTTAGGTTTTAGGAGGTAAAACCATGAACCTTTCTTGTTTTTGGTATTTTTCGGTCATTACAGTAATATATAAACTGGTATTTTAAACCATTATTTTTTATTTAATCATATCAAATATTAGTTTAGAACATTGACATTTATAATCAGCAGCCATAGATCATAATTATCGTGAAAATTCCAAGTTTTAAGGTTTACGGTGAAAATCATGAGTGCATTTCGTTCATTACAATAATATATAAACACATTATTTAAATCATTATTTCTCATCCAAACAAAACAAATATCAATTTAGAACATAATTCACCATAATTCGACAGCCATAGAATTTTCCAACTTTCAAGTTCTAGGGCGAAAATCTTGAATTTCCTTAATTTCTAAAACTTTTCAGTTATTACAGTAATTTGTAAGAATATGATTTAATCCAATATTTTTTATCAAAACACATCAAAAATCAGTTTAAAAACTAAATATGCAGTAGTCACCCCCCTTAATGAATTTATGTTTGAAAATTTCAATTTTGAGTTATAGGATTCACTTTTGGAGAAATCGCGTAAAAAGATTTGTGTTTTCGATAGAGAATTAGATTTCTCTTTCAAAAACTCACCCAAACTGAATTAAATTTGTAAAAATCAGTAAATAACTAGTTTAAAATAATTTTTTAATAATTTATTTCATAGAAATCATATAAGAAATTGAAAAGAAAAAAAAAACTCAAGAATACGGTGAGAAATCACAAAATTGAAAGGTGTTTTCTTAATTTCGGTAGAGAGAATTTTTTTGAGAGAATTTTTCTATCAAAATATAGAAAAATAGAGTGATGGCTGCTAGAATGAAAGTGTTGGCTAAAATTTGCTATTTAAATGTAGGGTTTTGGGTAATTTCTAATAATACCCTTAATGAGCTAGGTTAAGAGGGTTTTTAGGTAGTGAGCTTTCAGGTATTTGGGCTTGTTAATTTAATTTAGAGGCTGATTATAGATAATTAAAAATTAAATATTTTTATTATTATTTTCTGTAATATTTTCCCCAAAATATTTATTTAAAAATTATTTTAAAATACTCATAAAATTATTTTATGCTTAAAAATTGCCTTTATGAATGAAAATTCATTTTAGGAAAAATAAATTATTTCATGCTAATGCGTTTTATTTAAATCATTTATTTCATAATAGTAATTCATATTAGGCATATTAAAATTAATTTAATATGCCCCAAACCCATAGATCATGTCATACATAAATTTTCATATAGTCACACAATCTGTCACAATAACCCTAAATTCAAATAATTTGTTACTAAAACTCCTAGGGTATATGTGGGTTGTTTCATTCTCCCTCCCTTAAAGGAAATTTATCCTCAAATTTAAATACTTACCTTATTGCCCTTGAAAAGCTGAGGATGCTTCTGCTATATTTCCTCCTCGGCTTCCCAAGTACACTCATTCACTCCATGATTCTGCCATTAGACCTTAATCATGGATATTTCATTATTTCTTAACCTCTTCACTTGTTGATCCACTATAGCTATTGGTGATTCCTCATAGGATAGTTACTCATCTAATGTAATATCTGGAGGTGACAAGACATGAGATGGATCTGACACATACTTCCTTAACATAGAGATGTGAAACACAGGATGAACATGTGCAATAGTTGGGGGTAAGGCAAGTCTATAAGACACTTCCCCAACCTTATCTAGTATTTCAAAAGGACCAATGAAGTGAGGCGATAGCTTTCACTTCTTACTAAATCTCATAACACCTTTCATTAGGGAGACCTTCAAGAATACGTGATCTCCCATAGCAAAATGGATGTCCTTTCACTTAGGATTTGCATAACTCTTTTGCCGACTGAAGGCCATTTTTAGCTGCTCTTGAATCAAAGGTACCTTCTTGGTAGTCTTCTTAAGCAACTCTGGCATCTCCACATGCTTGTGTCTAGGTTCAATCCAACAAACTGGAGAATGACATTTCCTCCCATACAATGCTTCATATGGAGTAGGAAAATTCAATTAAGAATAGGCACTTATCCCAGCTACCACCAAAGTCCAAGACACACATTCTTAATATGTCCTCTAGTGTCTAAATCATCCTTTCATACTGTCCATCCATTTGAGGTGAAATGCCGTACTAAAATCCATTTGTGTTCTCACTGCTTCTTGTAACTTCTGCCAAAATCTTGAGGTGAATTGAGTACCTCGATCCAAGATGATGGAAATTGGCACTCTGTGAAGTTTCATGATCTCATCCATATACAACTGTGCATATTGGGTTATGGAATATGTGATCTTAACTCTCAGAAAATGAGCAGACTTTGTCAGTTGGTCCACTATGACCCATACAAAGTCGTATCTTTTGAAGGTTCTAGGTAAACCAACTACGAAGTCTATAGTGATGCGCTCTCACTTCCATTCAGGTAGTCAAATTTCTTGTAGCAATCTAGAGGGTCGCTAATGTTTGTACTTGACTTGCTAGTAAGTTAGACAATATACTACAAACTTTGCCACATCCTTCTTTAATCTAGGCCACCAATAGTTAGCTTTCACATCGTGGTACATCTTAGTAGTTCTAGGATGAGCATAGTAAGGTGTCTGATGAGCCTTTTTCAGTATCCTTTCTTATAATCCTTCCACATCAGGCACGTATACTCTTTTTTCACACTTCAAAATTCCATTGACAACTTTAAACTTAGAGTTCTTTCCTTCTTTTGTCTCATCCTTTAACTTAACCATGTGTGGATCCTTATCTTATGAAGCCTTTATCTCTTCCATTAGCTTAGACTTCACTTGGAAATGAGCCACTAAAACTCTTGATCCTCTAATCTTTAGCCTCAAACCTTGACTAAATAATTCCTTTAACTCCCTCATGATCGGCCTCCTTCTCGTTGTCACATGGGCTAGGCTTCCCATTGATTTTTGACTCAAGGCATCTACCACTACATTTGCCTTTTCAGGATGATAGAGAATCTGACAATCATAGTCCTTTAATAGTTCAATCAATCTCCTCTACCTTAGGTTGAGGTCTCTTTGGCTCAAGATATACTGAAAACTCTTATAATCCGTATAGATCTCACACTTTGTTCCATACATGTAATGTCTCTAGATCTTTATTGCGAATACTACAATAGCTAATTCTAAATCATGAGTAGGGTAATCCACTTCATGCCTCTTTATTTGTCATGATGCATTGGCAATCACTTTACCATTTTGCATCAAGACACATCTAAGTCCTACTCTCGAAGCATCGTAGTAGATGGTGAATCCTTCTTCTCCTTCGGGTGACACCAAAACTGGGGCCAATATCAAGCATTTCTTTAGTTTCTAAAAGTTCTCCTTATAGGAGTCTTCCCAATTGAACTTAACTTACTTTCTAGTCAACTTGGTTAATGGGGCTACTATTTTGGAGAAATCCTATACGAATCTATGATAATACCCAGCCATGCCCAAGAAACTCCATACTTCTAAAACCATTTTGGGTCATGGCCAACTTGCTATTGCTTCAACTTTCTTAGGATCAACTTGGATTCACTCCTTACTACATGTCCAAGAAAGTTGATAGACTCCATACAAACTCACACTTAGATAGCTTAGCATAGAGCTGGTGATTGCATAACATTTGAAGCACGATCCTCAAATGTTCTTCATGTTCTTCTTTACTCTTAGAGTAAATTAGGATGTCATCAATGAACATGATCACAAACTTGTCAAGCAACAGCCTGAATACTCGATTCATGAAGTCCATGAAAGTAGTAGGAGCATTTGCCAAACCGAATAGCAATATCGCAAACTCGTAATGTTTGTATCTAGTAAGGAAGGCAGTCTTGTAAATGTCTTCACCATGGATTTTAGTTAATGATAGTTGACCTTAAGTCGATCTTGGAGAAGTGTCCAGCTCCTTATAATTGATCAAAAAGGTCATCGATCCTTAGCAAAGAATATCTATTCTTCATAGTTACTTTATTAAACTAGCGACAACCATTGCACATTTGGAACAAGCCATCCTTCTTCTTTATGAATAATACTAAAGCACCCTATGGTGAGCTACTTATTTGGATAAAACCCTTGTCAAGTAGATCATGCAGTTGCATCTTTAATTCTTTCAACTCCATTGGTGCCATACGATATGGTAGTATTGATATAGGTTGTGTACCAGGTAGTAGTTCATTGTTGAACTCAATCTCATAGTCAGGTAGTAATCTAGGTAAATCTTCTAGAAAAACGTCCATGAATTCCTCCACCACTCAGATGCTCTTGTCTCGAACAGTGACCTTCTTATCCGTATCAATTACATGGGCTAAGTACACTTGGCACCCTTTCCTTAACATCCTTCTTACTCCCAAAGCTAATATCAAGTTTAAAGGATTCTAAATCCTATCCCCCTGATACACGAACTTCTTTCCATCCTTAGTTCTAAACTCAACCAGCTTTTCCTGACAGTCTATACGAGCTCCATGCTCATATAACAAATCCATCCCCAAGATTACGTCAAATTCTAGTACATCTAGTTCTAGCAATTATACAAGGAGTTTTCATCCATTAATATCTACCTCACAACCCTTAAACACATACTTTATTTCCATCACTTCCCCTAAAGGAGTTGATACTACTAACGGTTCACTCATTAATTCCTTATTTCTACTAAGACTCTTAGCAAAACAAGCCGATACAAAAGAATGTGTCGCACCAGAATCAATCAAACTTTTTGCACTAAAATTTTGGATGGGGATGATACCTGTGATGGCTGTATGTGAAGCATGAGCCTTTTGCTGATTTAAGGTGAAGACTTGACCCTTGCCCTTATCCTCTGTTGCCGGTGCATTCCCAATGGCTGGCCCCTTACTCTTGGCTCTTGCCCTTATGATTGGAAGGGTCTAGATAGTGGATGTGTTATGGTCGCATTCCTTTGATTCCTCATCTAAGGGCAGTCCTTAATGGAATGTCCCATTTGCCTATGCTTTAGGCATACATCCGAAGCTCTTTAGCAAATTCCAAAATGCTTCTTTCCACATTTGCCATACGTGGGGACTTCGTGCTTATCTTGACCATTCCGCTGTCCAGATGATGAAAATTCCTTCCTTGGGCCTTCTCTTCCTCCATGCTGTCCTCCATGACCTTTGTTCCTATGCTTCCCCTTCTGGTCCCATTTAGCTTGTTCAGCTCTTTCAGCCTTATACCTCTTCTTTAGTACCTTGGTTGTATCTACTAGCTTAGCTAACGTTGGAAATTTCATTACTACTAACGAGTTGAACAGAGGTGTGATTAGTCTTTTTAAGAATCGATTGATGTGGCTAGCTTTGGTAGGAATGATGTTGATAGCAAATTGGCTAAGTCAATTGAACTCCTTAGCATAATCCGATATCGTCATTCTAGGTTTCTGCTTTAGCTGCTCGAACTGTAGTGCCCTATCTTGCCTTTTTCCTTCAGGCAAGAACTGATCCATCACTTCTTATTTGAACTCTACCTATGTAGGTGGGTCTACCCTATAAAGTCGCTCCTCCACATTGTTCTCATACCAATACCAAGCCTCCTTCTTGAGTTAGAGTCCTACCAACTCAATTACTTGAGCATCTAAACAAGATAAACAATAGACTAGCTTATCCATCTCATCCAAAAATTCATGTGAGTCATCACCCTCCTCCCCATAAAAGGTAAGCGGCTGAAACTTCTTAAACTCCGCTACGGTCATCCCTTCTTTAGGTAATCACTTCCTCTCTCTCCAAGTAGGTGCCACTACTGTAGGTGGTGAAACTTCATTCCCTTCATGTGTTGGCGGCATTTCCCACCTCTGAGCTCATAGCTCATCCAATTCCTTGCACAAGTCTCTCATTTCCTCTCATATAGCTTGCATCCTTTGCAATGATGCTTGCTCACTAGAGCCTATAATCGGTGCCCTCAAGTTGGATCTTTCTCTTGGCTGTGCAGGTGCAGAGGCAGCATTCAATGCAATGTTTGATACAGCATCATCAGTTACCCTGACAGGCTGGGCGGCTATGCATACCTTCTTTTTGGGAGACATTTTTCTTATCAAGATAAGGGAATTTAGTACTACCATTTCTAACCTATTTAACCCCACCATTAAGCTAGCATAACATCATGCATTTATCATAGGTATTTATCATATCACATCATTAAGCACATATCATGTATATATCACATATCACACAGTTTAGCACATATCATATATCACAATCATACAGCATATATCCTATAGTATGAAAGTAATCTCCTATCATGATAAGTCAATCATATCATAACAATAAAAGAAATCACTTCATACTAAGTAACTAGGCAATTAAGGGAAATATCATTCATATCATATAAAGAACTATGTCGTTATGTCAATCATCACCCACTACTCGTCCTAGCTCTTATGTGTCCTCCACCTAGGCAGTCGAGGGTAACATGGCTACTACTGCCACATCGGTAACAAATAAAATCTCCATCCTAACGGTGACTAGTCAAAGACAAAGACCTCGCTGGCGAATAATCTCCCCCATGCTCAATAATCCCTACCTTGAGCTGCTCCACATCCTTCCTCAAGGAATGAACCAAAAGCTTAAGATGTCAGTTTTCCTACCTCAAATATTAGTAATCATCTTCCAATTTTTGGATCTTACTATTAACCTAATCAGGATCTAGGCACTCCCCAAGGTCCTCCTCTTCGTCAGGGGTCTCCTTCCTCACCGAGTGAATCACAGATACGACTCTCTCAAACATCTCTAGCCAAGTCCTCTTACAGGTCACGTGTGGTGCTCTGACTCGTTATCCTTGAGCAAGGTAATCTTCTTGGTCATCTATTAAAAGAATCGTAAGGCAAGCAAACAATATCAAGGATTACTAAGACCTACTAAGATTTCACAAAACTATGCTAGCAATAGACTACAAGTGACATGATAGGAAAAATTCCTATGCTTCAGGATTATACTTATTTAACCCAATACATAGACAAGTCTAAACTAGACTTTAAAACTATGGCTTTGATACCAACTTGACATTGGTCAAGTGGCAACAAAGGATAACCTATAGCTCTGATACCAACTTTCTCACATCTCAACTTTAAAGACATGACTGTCCTAAAACATGGGAGACATAAGGTCACCCACACCTGTAGAACCCATTTACACATATACAAATCATGCCTAGGATCGTACCAAATCCAATGTATTAGCTTAAACATCTAATAATATAAGAAACCTTAACATATGGAAGAATAGCTTAGTAAAACACTTGGGAAACATCTCATAAGAGAAATAACATTCAAAGTTTTAAGACAAATTATCAATAATTAATTTCCCAAAATAAACTCCCAGAGTGTCTATGAATATCTCTTCATAACATGGTATTATTAAAGACTTTGACAAGGAATCCCCAAGCGAAGTAGAATGCTTGAGCCATCGCCTTGCCTCCTCATATTTGCTCACATGGAACCACACAAGGAAAACAAGGTGAGATAGATGATCTCAATGAGTAAACAATATAGCCCATACAATAACATATATTCCTTTAAAAAGGAAACCCGTAGCTTATAACATATAGTTCATGATTTACAAATCATGGTTTCAAAGGTTTTAATTTAGCATAGTTATCACTTTCATAGGTTTACATAAATCACACTTATAACACTTATCACCCATAGAGAGCAAATTATTATACTAGCTCATTCACTCGAGGGAAAGGTGGCCTCATACCAAATTCCAACTCCCAACCCATAACTTATAAAGTCATGAAACTGATCAGGCTTCATAGTTAGAATTGCCCCTTCTAGCTAAAATGGATACACTACTCCTATCCATTAGGTTAAGACCATGTGCATAGGTTCTGATGATTTCCCCCATCGGCATGAGGATTCTGTATAAAAGGTTAAAGATACCATAGCTAGAGCTAATGGTAATCACATATGACAATGGCACTTTAGGCAACAATAACATATATCACAATAGCAATAGTAGATTAACTTTTTGAAAAGAAGATGCAATAATAGTGTAGTTCCATAAAGAAAGTAGGTAAGGTAACAATTACAAAGGGTCTTTCATATCATTGAATAAACATTAATGGCTTTGGACCAATTGTCCGTTGGCAACCCAAGCTTAACAAAGAAATCATATAATCATAATTTAGGATAGAAAGAAACTTGGGTTTCAAGATCTCAAGGGCTTACATAACATGATATCACATACTTGTAACATAACATAATGTTTACTCACACTTGTGCCATGAATACAGTATTTACCCACCTTGTGGTTCCTTTGCTCCTACTACACATATCCCTTTTGTACCTCTAAAAATCCTTAAGTTGTAACACAATATTTAATTCAATACTTAGTATTTAATTAATCACGATGCTATCCTATCTCATAACTACCCCATGCACATATAACATTCACATACACTTAGAGTTGCACATATAAGTGCGCTCATCATTCGCATATAACATGTTGACTTTAAAAGTCTTGTACACTTAGCCCTTATATGTCCATATGAAAATACATTATAATTCATGTCAATACCTTCCTAAGGTCAACACAATATCATTATCTTAATATCAATTCACTTTGACAGTCATCTTAATACACTTAACACTTCCATATATGTCAACTTAACAAATGACCTTTCAAATGTCATGCTTAACTCTTATGACCAATTTATTCAATCAATCTCCTCATCAATTCAAAATCATTAATTCATTATCAAGTCATCATAAAATCTATTTCCATATTTCCCAATCACATTCACATTCTAATCACAACATAAGATTAAGATTCCTTAGGTATACCTTAAGTATACCAAAGTGCCTCTAGGATTGTCTAGAGTCATTCCTTTAACCAACATGCAATTTGATCATTTATCATACATACATACATGTTAATAATCATTAAAATACATCACATAAAAATTACAAACATTGAGATAAAAATTTCAATATTGGCTAAATGCCTCTTAAATGAGAAAACTGAATTTCCTTACTTCTCGCACTCTCCGTCTATTACAGTAATATGTAGAAACATAGTTTGAACCAACATTTTTCATATAAACACAACAAAAATCATTTTATAACATCAATCTATATGAATTATCAACAATAGGTGTGACATATACATGAAAATTCCAATTTTAGGTTTTAGGATGCAAAGCCATGAATCTTTCTTATTTTCGGTATTTTTTGGTCATTACAGTAATATAAAAACTGTTGTTTTAAACCATTATTTTTTATTTAATCATAGAAAATATCAGTTTAGAACATTGACATGTATGAATCGCTAGCCATAGATCATAATTATGCATGAAAATTCCAAGTTTTAAGGTTTAGGGTGAAAATCATGAGTTTTTGCACTTTCTATGCTTTTCGTTCATTACAGTAATATATAAACACATGATTTAAATCATTATTTCTCATTCAAACAAAACAAATATCAGTTTAGAACATTAATCACCACAATTCGACAGCCATAGAATTTTCCAAATTTCAAGTTTTAGGGCAAAAATCTTGAATTTTCTTATTTTCTGAAACTTTTCAGTTATTACAGTAATATGTACGAATATGATTTAATCCAATATTTTTTATCAAAACACATCAAAAATCAGTTTAGAATATAAATATGCAGTAGCAAACCCACCCCCCCCCCCCCCCCCCCCCCCTCCTTAATGAATTTATGTTTGAAAATTTCAATTTTAAGTTACAGGATTCACCTTTGGAGAAATCACGTAGAAAGATTTGTGTTTTTAGTAGAGAATTAGATTTCTCTTTCAAAAACTCACCCAAAATGAATTAAATCTATAAAAATAGTAAATAACCAGTTTAAAATAGTTTTCTCATAATTCATTTCATAGAAATCAAATATGCAATTGGAAAGAAAGAAAAACTTATGAATACGGTGAGAAATTGCAAAGTTGAAAGGTGTTTTCTTAATTTCAGTAGAGAGAATTGTTTTGAGAGAATTTTTCTATCAAAATACAGAAAAATAGAGTGATGGCTGCTGGAATGAGAGTGTTGGCTGAAATTTGCTATTTAAATGTAGGATTTTGGGCAATTTCCAATAATACTCTTAATAAGCTAGGTTATAAGGGTTTTTAGGTAGTGGGCTTTTAGGTATTTGGGTTTTTTATTTAATTTAGGAGCTGATTATAGGTAATTAAAAATCTAATATTTTTATTATTATTTTCTATAATATTTTCCCCAAAATATTTATTTAAAAATTATTTTAAAATACTCGTAAAATTATTTTATGTTTAAAAATTGTCTTTATGCATGAAAATTCATTTTACGAAAAATAAATTATTTCATGCTAATGCATTTTATTTAAATTATTTATTTCACAATAATAATTCATATTAGGCATAATAAAATTAATTTAATATGCCCTAAATCCATAAATCACGTCAAATATTGATTTTCATACAGTCACACAATTTGTCACAATAACTCTAAATTCAAATAATTTATCACTAAAACTCTTAGAGTATATGTGAGTTGTTACACATGTCACAATTGGAATAATATTGATCAATATACTAAAATAACCTGCTTCATAGCTAACACCAATAACTTTGACTTAAATATACTAAAATAATCAATACTCAATTCAAAAAATCAGTTGCAAGGCATTGCACACACAATATAAATTTTAGTGTATTTATAATCATTGATGTCAAAATAGCTAAATAGCTCTAGGGCATAAATCCTCACATGATGTTCACTTCATTCCACTTTGAATTCATATTTAAATAATTCAATTTATATGTAATTCATATGCATAATTTTGATAATCAGTACTGCTAGTATGATTGAACCACTATTAAAAAAGGACAATTTATTCAATTAATCTTTAAATTGCTTCCATAAACATTTAATTGACATATTATCAAGCTCAATTTATCAACCAATGTAAAGAAATTAAATTAAATTAAGATGGAAGGGTCCTAATATGACCGAATGCTTTTCATTGAAGAAAATGAATTTTACTTTAAAAAAATCTAAATTGAGTCAATATCCATTCAATTGATACATAAATAAACATATTTCTAACAAGCAATTTAACTTAGATTATCATTTATAGTGAAACCCTAACTTTAGCATAATAAGGAAAAGGGAGACCTTTAAATTTCCTAATCAATCCTTAAATTAACACATGAATAGTTGATGGATTCAAAAACACCCCAATGGTCAAACCATACTGGCGTCTAGGTGTTCCAACCATTTCCCCCCTTTTTATGCTTACTTGCATTCAAATCACTATTTTTTTTTACTCATTTTTCATCTATTCATGTTCATTCAAATAAAACATCCTTTCTTCCTACAACAAATAGGTTGAACCTTTTAAGAGGCAAAACAAAAGAAGTGAGAAGAAAAGGTTGTCAACACATGAAACTAACAATCAAAAAAACTTAGAATGTCACTTAGAGTGAGGTTTTGGAGATTTATCATAGAATTTTCTTGAGTTTGGAGGAGGGAGGAATGTATTGAAATTCAATTAGAGAGACATGAGAGAGTTTCTTTTGATGGATGTTAGAAAATGAAAGGACTTTTAAGTGTTTAGAATAAGCTTTAAATTGAATGAGTGGTGAAGATCAACTCATTTTAATCCAGTGGTGGAGATTTATGGATTTCTAATGAAGGTGTTTAAAAGTGGAGAGATATTTTTAAATATAGAAAAGTTGTTATGTTGAAAATTTGATTAATTAGAGGGTTAATTACAAAAAAAAAAAAAAAAGAAAAAATAATCAACTTTCAAGAAGATTGCATATTTAACACAACCTTTTAATTTTGGCAAATTGAGATCATCAATATTAAAATTTTTGCAAATTGGGTCACATGAATAGATTTCAGCTATTATCTAATGGCCAGAGCTAATGTCACAATAATTTAATAATATATTATCCACATCAACAAATTCAACCATCAAAAGAAAAAAGAAAAAAAAAGACATTTTTGACAAAACCATCAATGAATACAATCCAAGAAATTGCATCCCTTTGAGGCATTTCATCAAATAGCTAAATTGCATCCCTTATCTCTCCATTTCTCATATACTCATCAATCATTGCGTTCCAAGACACTGAATTCTTGACCTTTAGCTTATCAAATTCACAATCTTGCTAGTTTTACATGACCACATCTTGCGTACATGTCCAAAAAGCGTTGTACTCACCATCATATTCCTCCACTATTTAATTTTCATTTTATTGCAAAGTAATCATATTTAATGTAATATCTGAATGTTTTGTAACTTTCTAACTATAAATGATACTAAGAGACTAGATTTTAGCATGATGAAATGATATGGGATTGTTAAGGGAATAAATAGTAATCTAATGATACAATGTATGATGTTTGTTTAGTATATAATTTTGTGATAATTAACCTTATTCTAATGACTTAATTAGAGCCATATGATAACTAAGAGTGTGAGTAAGGAAGTTAGGAGAGGTAGTTTAGAGAGCTACAATGAGAAATAGGGGAAGAAATCGAAAAGGGAAGACTTCTAAGTTGTAAATGGGCCTATGGGCTTGTTAATGGACCTTGATATAATGGGGGCCCAAAATTGAACATAGGGAGGCCAGCCCATGAGGCCTAAAATTGATGCAACATCTAAAATTTATGTGGAGAAATGGTGGGCCAAAACAATAGGCAAAGCATGTGTATAAAGTGAGTCTTTGATGTTTAGCTCCTCAGTCACCAAGATTGACTAAGTCAAATTCTAAGTAAATGGAGCTCTTACCTTTACCTTACAAGAGTCAATATCTAATAGGGACACCCAAACCCCCCTTATGATGACCCTCATCTTTGTAGAGAAAATCCTAGCCATCCATCTTGATGCCATCTCAACCCTTCCTTCAAGTTAAATCTTGGCCCTTAGATGTAGCTTGATGAATCTTCACCATCCAATTTCATATCTATATAATTAAAAATGATGTAGAGAAATTCCATTTAGTTCTCTCTACACAAAAAAATCCTACACCCAAAAGAAGAAACATTCTCAACCCGGCTCAAAAGAATTTTAGCAAGCTAAGCTAATCAAGGTGAGAAATTATGTCTACCCTTCTTTTCATGCTTTAAAGTTGATTGTGGTAGTTAAATTACTTAAAAACATTTTTCTTTGGCATCATGCACGAGGGATTTGATCAACCTAGGGGGATTATGTCTAGGGTGTGTTTTGATTGATCTCAGATAAAGGAAATCAATTTAGAAGGGTTGAATTGGACTTTGGGAACATGATTTAAACTTAGAGAAATTTTAAGACATAAACATGACTAAGGGAAGAACTTGGCATTTTAATACTATATAATAATGATTGAGTAAATATATGTGTTATGTATAAGCTTAATTTCACATTCTTACAATTAATTTAGAGATTCGATTAGGAATTGAAAGTTTTCCCCAAATTAAGCGTAGATGGGGCAAGTTACGGTTTATGGGGCAATTGAGAGGTTTTGATACTTAGAATTGAAATCCTAAAATATGATGGAACATCTAACATCAAATTGATTAGGAATGAGATTAAGTATGTATATGATACAATTAGAGTGTTTCTATCATAAGTTAAAGCATTGAACAAGCAAAAGATATAGTCAATAATATCAATAATTACTAATTGCTACATGATTGAAATGTGATGAGTAGAATCATAAGGAAAAGGCAAAGGGATTGTTCAAGTTCAAGAAGGACCTTGAACAAGCCAAGAACGAGTGACCATTAGGAGCATAGGCGTTAAGGTGAGTACTCAATAATGTAATATAATAGCACTATGTTCTTTGCTACTATTAATTGAAATGCTACCATTAATACATAGCTAAAAGGAAATTTGACATGTATTGCCATGAAATGTGAGCACTTGAATCCTCCTTATAGTATAAATTAAACATAAAGAGCCGCTTACATGATGCCATTATGTACCTAATGTTTGCTATGCCAATTACTTGTTATTGAATGCTTGATACCAATTTCAAACATGCCCTCTATGAATGTCATGAAAAGCAAAAACCCCTTTTGGTGTGGGGGAAGACACTAAACCATGTGCACTTGTTATAAGCCTACAGGTAGGGCGAGAGTACCTAACCTCTGTTAGGGGGGAACGCCTAACCATGAGATATGATCAGTCTTGCATAATGTGATATATGTGAGTGAGTAAGGCCTAGACCACCACTCTCCAAATTTTATGAATGGGAAGCTTTCCGCTTACAAGACCTTCTTGTTTCTACTAAATTGCACCTTAAAGTCTCATATGACCACTTTTGAATTTACATCATTCTATTGTCATGTTGGACTAACCCAATTGATAACATCTTACATTGCTTCTATGTTGCATTATATTATTTTGTACTCACTGAGTTGTACTCATTCTGTAGTTGTTAAAATTTTTCAGGTCTAAGTGATTAGTAGCGAGGTAATCCTGAGTCATGCATTTCCCACTTGGGACTTATTGTAGATGTTGTGAAGATACTTCTTGTATCATTTTGAGGATGTATAGTCTAGAGCTCCATGGTGACTAAGGCATTATGTAAATATTCTATTTTGGTTAAGACATCTTGAGTGAATAATAACTTGTATTAAATATGTGTATAACTATGATACTAGTTAAGAACGAGTAGAAAATGTTTGTATATAATTAAAGTTTGATATTATAATCAATGCATAATTTAGAAAATAATTATTGAGAATTGGTTGCAATCTAGGGAGAAATGTTTGAATAAGATTTGTAGAATGATAATAGGATCAATGGTTTTCTATGGGTTTAGGTGACCTTACGTCTCCCTTAACTCTAGAACAGTCAAAACCCAAAAATCGGGTCATGACGTTTAACTATATTCAACCCCAAATGCCACAACCATGACAATAAACCTCTTCCTAAAATAGCCCGTTTATTTGCCCAATCTAAGGAGGTCATATTCAAGCCGATAGAGAAAAGAATTAAGTCAAAATTCTCTGTTAAAATTCAATCTCTAACTCTACACATTCCTTATATCTGTCATTAATTAACAATTAATTTTGACAAACCCAAAGAATTTTGTTAGCCAATGAGGAGAGATTTTGACAAACCTAGAGAATTTTGTTAATTAATAAAGATAGAATTTTGACAAATCCAGAGATCTAATCAAGAAGCAAACCACCTAAAGCTTCAAATTGCAAACCATAATTTTTTATTGTTACCGCTTACTTTAGATTATGGATCTCCGATCTATTAATATCCAATCAAAGAAATACTTTGAAGAATCAACACCTCAACCTTTATCCGAGAGGCGATCGATTGACGATGAATAAGCGACGATAATCTTTGTATGAGTTTTTTAACAAAAAGAAAGGATCCAAAGAGAGAAAAAGAAAAGGATCTGGAAGGAAAGAGGATATCCATGTGGGCATTTAACCAAAAAGAAAAGGATCGAGAGGGAGACAGAGATGGTCAAATTGAGAGAGATAAAGAGAATGGGTCTGTTTGTTATCAAAGAGAATAGAAAAGAAAAAAGAAAGTAAGAGAAAGACGGTGTATGTGTTATGGATTTGATGTAAAGGTAAGGGATGAGTTTTTGATCACTAGAGAGGAAGAGTAGGTTTTTGAGGGAGGGGAGAGCATGTTTTGTGGCATTGTTAGATTTGCTAACATGGATAATATATTATTAAATCATTACCACATTAGCTCCGGTCATTAGATAATAGCCAAAATTTGTTCTCGTGACACAATTTGCAAAATTTTTAATGTTTGTGATCTTAATTGCCAAAATTAAAAGGTTGTGCTAAATATGTAATTTTTGTCAAAGTTGGTGTTTTTCTTGTGCTTAACCTTTAATTAAAAATAAGGAAGAATTAGAATATTTTAAGGAAAAGTTTTAGTTAGTGGCAAGTAGGATTCACTTTCCACTAATTCTAGATATCATTTTTAATACAAAATTAAACCCTATTTCCCTCCATTTAAAAACGCGGCTTAACACATGGTGTGAGGGTGAATCCCACACACTACTCACGTCTACATACTCATACGGCATAAAATACTTAAAAATCATATGAAATGACTAAATTGCCCCTAGTTACCACACTTAATCATATTTGATAATTCATATGCAAAGTTTCAATTATATAATTATTAGCCACATATGGACATACTCAAGCACACATAAAGTCACATTAGCATATAATTAAGTTAAAAACTCGTATAAGTAATAATTAGAGCATTTTCAATAGTACTATTTATTTTAAAAAACATATTTAATTCGATAGAAAATTTCTTACTTCATAAAAAGCAGAAAATTTTATTTAATTCTAATAGCCTCTCGATATTCTACTTTTTATTTTACTTTATCCCATAAGCATTAGCCATTTTAATTTTTTTAATTTTTAATTTTTAGTTTTTTAAATTTTTCAATAAAAAAATAGTACTAAAATTATATATAATAATGTATATATAAATTTATGTTACATTAATTAAAATTAGAATAAAAAATAATATATAATTCTTTAGATGTGGAAAATCAAACAAACTCTTTTCTTTATTTTTTTAAAGATAAAAAATTTATTAAAGTTTTATTTTTTGAAATAATTTTTTATAATAAAAAATTTGATATATATAAAGAGTGTATTAAAAATACTTGAACACTATAAATTTAACCATGGTTCGTTCAACTTAAAAAGCATCTTTCTGGCTTTCTTTGGTATCATTATGGATTCCTAGGAATCAGGTAAAGATAGGGTATTACAATGATTAAAAAAAATGTTCTTTTTTTTTTTTTTTTCAACAGATTAGCACACAATACTAAATTCTTTAGGTTGTCGGATCTATTATTAATCATTAACATATTCGAATGTTGACGGATATCAAAAACCAATCATGTTATAACTTGAAAGCCCAACAATATTATACCCCGATAAATCCGTTTATACCCCAATAAATCCGTTTAATAAATCATAAAGAAATTTAATATAATATAATTAATTAAATTTTTAATATAAAATTATATTAAAAATTAATTTTATTATATTATATTATATTATAGTCTATCAAATGATTCTAAAAAATATAAGACTTTATAAAGTGTATAGATTTTAAAAAGTCACTAGATTTTAACAATACTTATATATATAGAGGAAATTATACCCTCTATTCTCTTTGTTGAAAACATAACTTTAATACCCCCAATTTTTTTTTTTACTTTTTTGCCAATTGGGTTTTATTTTTATATGCTATTTCTTTTTTTTTTTTTTTAATTTTTGTATGCTTTTACCCAAAATGTCATTGACAATCTATTTCTTTAATAGGTGTTGTTTGTAGCATGCCATCATTTTATTTGTTTGAAACATAAAGCAATCCATATTTATCCAAATATTTGCTAGGATCAAGCAAAAGAAGATAACATTGGTATTTGGTTTTGATGCGACGCAATGGTGTCATTCTCAAAGTTCATATAGGCATTAACGCATAATTATTTTAGTTTATAATATTTATGACTTTTACTTTTTAAGACATCAAAATTTATGATTATTAAAATTTAAATTATTAAGTTTTATAATTATGAAGTAAATATTTAATCACTAAATTATTAGTTTAATAATTATATCACATTACTATTTGATACAAATTTCAATATTTATATAACATATAAAATTTTTTTCTGCCCTCAAAAATGTAACGGAGAAATTTTAACTTAATATTATTTCAATTATTAAAATCATTTTTGTATAATTGAAGTTCAAATCTCACTTAAAATTGAATTGTATTAAAGTTTGATTTTAAAGTGAATTATACATGTGGTAATAATAAAAATTTTGTTAGTTAGATACTCTTAATTTCTTACTCTTTTTAAAAGGATATTAAATTTATCACCACTATTTACACAATTTTTTACCATCTTATGAAGTGCAATATATTTGTGCAAAGGTATTCCTATTTTAAGAACAAAAATATAAATTCACTTACGTTTATTTAATAAAATTTATTTACTTTTAAGTTATTTTGTTTTTATGTTTTATAGTGATTATGGTATTTTTCTGAATTTTGACACTGCAACATGAAATTTAAGAATTCACAATTACTGGTTAATAATAAGTTAGCACAACATCAATTACATAAATTAATATAATATATGCATTTTTCAGTTAGCATCCTTTTGTGCAATTATTGTTGTACTACTAAAATAATATTATTAGCAACTTTATACTTTTATTTTCATTGCAGTATCATAGAAAATTGCCGTCCTTTTTTAGCTGTAGATTCTTATATCATTGCTTTTTTTTTTTGAAGAATTAGTTACAATTAGTGCTCCTAACTAATTGATTTGTTTTCCTTTTAAGAATTAATTAAAATAAGTGCTCAAGTACTTCTATATTCATGATAATTAAGTGTCTGTCTTTATATAATATTATAAATTAAAAATTTTATCTTGACAATTTTTTTTTTATCAAAGGTTAAATAGTAGTTGCTTACAAATTGATTGTTTGTTGATAACAGGCTAATTGTAAGTTGATTAAAAGTTAATTGTTAAATTTTATATATTTTAGCATTAGTATTGTTAAAATATTGGCTATTTTAATTTGGTAGATCAAAAGTTGATTTATGGTTGATTATAGTTTATTGTTGGTTGATAGCAAGTTAATTGTAGATTGATTATAGATTAATTGTTGATATTTTATAGTTGATTACATTTTTTATTATTGGTTTTCTGGTATTTTAGTATTAATATTTCTAACATACTGTAATTTGAGAGAGATAATAAAATAGCTTGAGAATTAGATTATTATTATTTTATTTTTTTTGGTAAATCAAAGGTTAAATTTGTAGTTGATTAAGTTGATTGTTGGCTATTTATAAGTTGATTTTTGGTATCATATACTTCACATATTCCGAGAATATAAATATAAATATGAATTGCTATCTATGTTTTTTATCTGCTAGAATTTTGGATTTACTTGTTTGGGAAAAGATAATAAAACTACAAAAGAATATATTTGAATATATATATATATATATATATATATATATATATATATATATATATATATATATACACTTGAAATATACTACGAGTATGCTATCATATACTCACAATATACTATGAGTATACCATTTCACATTCATCATGTCTATGATATTGAATGTGGAAGAATTGGCATGTATCTTTGTTAGATTTCAATTGAGGTAACGTATTATTTAATTATTATGAATATATGGGTATAACAATCTTTGATATTTATTATAATTAATATTATAATTAATATATATATATATATATATATATATATATATATATATATATATATATATATATATATATATATATATATATATATATATATATATATATATATATATATATATATATATATACACACTTGAAATATACTACGAGTATGCTATCATATACTCACAATATACTATGAGTATACCATTTCACATTCATCATGTCTATGATATTGAATGTGGAAGAATTGGCATGTATCTTTGTTAGATTTCAATTGAGGTAACGTATTATTTAATTATTATGAATATATGGGTATAACAATCTTTGATATTTATTATAATTAATATTATAATTAATATATATATATATATATATATATATATATATATATATATATATATATATATATATATATATATATACACTTGAAATATACTACGAGTATGCTATCATATACTCACAATATACTATGAGTATACCATTTCACATTCATCATGTCTATGATATTGAATGTGGAAGAATTGGCATGTATCTTTGTTAGATTTCAATTGAGGTAACGTATTATTTAATTATTATGAATATATGGGTATAACAATCTTTGATATTTATTATAATTAATATTTTAGTTTTCATTATTTTTAAATTCTTAAACTAATATTTGAATGAAAAGTATAAGATTTTTTAAGAGAATAACATATTATATAGTATAATAATTTAAGGATTATATTTTTAAATTTTGGCAATAAAAATTGTCATATAAATCAAATTTCAACAATTGAAAGTGTAGCAAAATTGTTTGTGAGTATAGTTTAAGTTATTAATAAATTTCAGATATTAAAAATATTAATTTTGAAATAAAATAATATAATAATTTATCTTTTAATAATTGAGGTTTCTCATAAATGACGAGCGAGTTGTTATATTATAGACTTGAATCCATTATATTGTAGACTTGTGTCCATAATCCATCGTGGATAAGGCGATTATTCATCATTGTTAAAATGGAAAGTTTTCAACTGGTTTATATAGCAAAAATCCACACGTTTATGTTTCTACTTTCTAAAAAATTTCTACAAGTTGCTCCCAAAAAAAAATATATCTACATGCTAGCATGAATAGCATGCTTTTTATTATTGCTGGTGCTACATGCTCTTCTCTCTATGAAATTAACCATATAATACAATTTCTATGATTTTTTTTAATGCATATATAAAATAAAATCAGAATCGAAAAGTTATTAGAAAAATTTTGCTTCATGTGTAAAAAAAGTATCTCAAAAAAATAAATTGAAATATATAAAATATAATCATGTAAAAAAATAATAAGATATTTGATGTAAATTTTAGGTTTTAAAATAATTACTTAATACATGATTAATTATAAGATTCATAAATTATAATTTATAAATTTATAAATTAAAAAACATATTCATATGTTAAGAATAGATTCATTAGTAAAAATTAATGAATATACACTTTATGTTTGATGAGCCTAACATTAATAATAGATGAATATACAATTTATAAGTAATAAATGTAAAGTTTATGTTTAATCAATCTGACAATAATAATAAGATAAATATACACTTTATAAGTAATGAATCTAAATATTATGTTTCATGAATCTAATCCTAATGATAGATGAATATACACTTTATAAGTAATGAACCTAAACTTTTTGTTTAATGAACTTGACACTAATAAAAAATGAATATATATTTCATAAGTAATGAACCTAAACCTTTTGTTTAATGAAGCAAACACTAAAATAAATGAATATACACTTTATAAGTAATAAACATAAATCTTATATATATTTAATGAACCTGAGACTAATAACAAATGAATATTGTCACACCCCGAACCCAAGGGCATGTGACCGGCACTAGGACATGAGAAAAACACGTAGCTACCAGTACCTGTAGTAAGCTTAACATCACACAACCTAATAAACCATCCCACAATAGGGCTATGGGCCCACACAAGTTAAGCAGATCAAACCCAATATCAATTTAAAAACAAAGCCACACTGAGCTAACTCAATTGTCTCATAAATATCATTTTCAACATAGTATTGGATTTCTGCTTAACAAACTATTCCTCAACTCAAAATATATAAATCGTCTCAATATTAAACAATATATAAGTAAAAGATGTAACATTGCGGAGTTCTATAACTATGATACAATTATACATATTATATACATAACTCAGCACTTATATACAACATATTCCCAAAGGGCAATTGGCAGTTCTACTCAACTACAATCCTTCCCCAAACTCATTCCTCAACCTGAAAAAAATGACAAGTTGAACAAGAATGAGCGTCCAACTCAGTGAATAATACTAATTAATATATTAAACTGGTGTCCTATAGACAGGTTTCTAATGTTCGCGCTATGCACCATGTCACAGAGACAGACAAATCATACAATCAAGCAAGGACGGGATTCGATCCACAATACCACACTAATAACCAATGTGGGGAGCCGATCCCCCTATCCTGGCTTTCTCAATCCAATAATCTGTTTCTTATGTCCAATGGGCTCGGCCGTCATTTGTCTGTACCAAATAGCCTTGACCCGACTGATAGCGGCCCTAACGATGAGCAGGCCCAGCCAGCATCCGCCAGTCATAGCTCATCTTCTCAATCCCTCATAATCAAAATAGTAGCCTTACTCACAATCAAACCCATAATTCTCGGTGATACTGTATCCTCCTGATCCTCATCCGTCAACCACAATCACAATATAGCATAAAATATCGATTCATCATTCACACTCAAATGTTACATACATCTATGCAATAATAGTGCATAATACACATATATATACATATAGTAGATGCGGATGCATATGGAAATAGAATAACATATTAGGGAGTATTACTCACCTAATTGGTGATGTGTCTCATTGATTTCCCTCGAAAGTGCAGCCTTTAGAACCAGGAAGACGCCATAAACAACGACACTGGACAACAAGAGATATTATCATAAAAGAATGACTCACATATCCAGACACAACTTAAAGACTATTGAAACTCTTGCCGAGATTTCGGCAGAACCATACTACTCTCGGATACCACCCAAAACAACAGAAAATATAATACTTCTAAAATAATCTTAACAAACAACATAATCTCAGTGACTCCTCTTGGGTCCTCCCAACTCATACTCATAAACAAAACTCAACAAACTCTTAACAATCACTTCTATTCATCAATATCACGGTAACAACTATCAATAAAACTTACTAAACAGTGCAAATTAAATAACAACTGAAATACTGGAGTTTCGGGTTTACCCTCATAAATTTCGATCATATGGACATCAAGAGTCGCGCCGAAACGACGAAATGGAGTTGCTGGACTGCCCCACACGCCACCACCGGAGCGTCGCTACCCGGCCACTCGCCGCCGCTGCCGGTGGCGGATCTGAGCGATCTTCACACCAGCAGGTTCACCTCGATTCCAGGATCACAAAAACCACATCCACTCACCGTCAGTCGCCACCATCTTGCCGAAAAACCCCTCAAAAGCTTCAGCCTCCATAGCTCCGATCTCCACGTCCGGTGGCAGATCGGAGGCATGGCAGGTACCAAAAGGAAGCCCTCATCACCAGGAGTCGAACGGGACCAGCCTTGCTTGATTTAGTCGCTGGAATTCGCATTTGAAGTCTCAGCGCTGGCAATTCTTCCTTCTGCGCGTCTGCCGCCGTCAGTCGTCGATCGCCGCCACTCCTGATACCCAGATGCTCGTCGGCAGGTGGGCTGCTGCTGGGAGGTGGCGGTGCAACCCACCACCGGCCGGAAGGTAGCTTAGCCGCTCTCTCTCTCTCTCTCTTTCTCTCCTTCTCGTTTGCTTCTTCCCGTCTGTCCTGTTTTCCCTTCAACAACCAATCAAAATGCTCCCTCTCTTAATTCTTTTCCAACCTTCATTTAATAATAATAATAACAACAACAACAAACCATAATTTACATAATAATAATTTAATTAATAAAACTTATTCATAATAATAATAATTATAACGGAAATTCAAATTTCTGATAAAATATTATAATTAATCTTATAATATTAATTTAATATCAATATTAATATTCAAATATCAAAATTCAATTTCTCCAAAAACCCACATTAATATTTTCATAATAATATACATATTACTTTCTTCAATTATTTATATATATATATATATATATATATATATATATATATATATATATATATATATATATATATATATATATATATATTATTTATTTATTTATTTATTTATTTATTTATTTATTTATTTATTTATAATATTTAAATAAAGTTACCATTAATAATGCACATTCAAATAGTAAGAATATATATAATTTAATAAAATATAACTTCAATTCTTGCTTCAATAAGGAAAATATTAAAATAATATATTTCTGTACAAAAATATAATTTTATAAAATAATTGAAAATTCAAGGTATTACAAATATATACTTTATAATCACTATTAAATTATACTTATACTTGAAAAATTATATAATATTATGTCTCTAAAATTTAAAATTGTTATAATTATTCAAATATAAGCGATGACATATTTATTTCTCAAATCAAAAGATGAGATTTTATTAACTTGAGCTATTAAATATTTTATAATAATTATTTTAAACAGTGAAAAAGATTTTTAGCATGTTAAAAATGTTTGAAATGAAAAGAAATTATTAATAAAATTTGATAACACAAGAAACATATAAAATTTATATATTTAATTATAATGATTTAAATATATTTAATTATAATTATAATAATTATTTGATGAGAGAAATAAAAATAATTAATATATTTAATTATAATAATTTAATTGCAAATATTGCAAATAAACAAAAAAGCAACAAAAAAAAATTATTAGTTGTGATTTGAAAATCTGGTTTTCCCTTTTCTCATGGTCCCCCTTCTCTTTTTTTTTTTTTTTGGCCAAGGCTGGTCCCCTGCTCTCCAACACGTGACCTGCACACCTTTTTGTTTTTTTTTTTAAAATAATTTGCGGTACCAAATCCACAATGCTAAATGAATCCACAAGATAAGCTGCCATTTCTCACTTGATAAAATAGTGTATACACATGTGAAATATAAAAATTAGCATATTTCTTTAAAATTATCATGATTTTAACGTGTGCATACCGTCTTTATTTCTAAAAAAGAAAAAGTAATATTTACTTAGCAGCTCCTTTAATTGAATTTATTATTTTTGAATTTTTTAATATAACAATAAATTTATTTAGGATAAAACTTGCTTTTTTTTTTTTTATTACTATTTGCTAGTTAGCACTTGGAACCTAACTTATAAATAAAGTTATTATCTCCCTTGTAATTCAATTTTTGAGGGTGAAGAAAATATAAAGATATTGTTTCTTTACTTTGAGCATAGTTGTATTTTTGGAGCTTATAGAAGGAACACGATGACAAGTCCAAAAACTAAAAGGACGACAAGGAGATTTAATAGGCAATTTTGATGTCTAACATTTTTCATAGGAAGATGTCAAATTTGAAATCACTATTCGAATAATAGTTCCAGCATTGTCATGTATAACACAAGTTAATGTCTCTTCCTGTTGATGTGCCCGTCGGCCTATTTCTGCTTCATTCCATCCGTCCTTACATGCACAAAAACAATGCTATTATAGCCCTTGCTAATTCTGACCTTTTCATCGCTATACCTGCAATATGTAGACTCATATTTTAACACCCAAGCAATTTGATATAATGTTTGCGGACTATAGATTGAATGCCAAGTCTTACAGTAACTCTAGATTAACCCTAGTTTCCATCTCAATAGGATATCCGTATGGCCCTGCAATGATTGCTGCATCATCCATTCTGATATTGTATTTGTTGCTGTCACATTTCCTGCAAATAGTTGATAGAATATGAGATATTTTACGCCTCAAAATATTGATTTGCTTTTAATAAATTGTAGGCCTAATCATTTAAAAAAAAAAAAACCAACAGTTTAAGTGAGTTTTTAATTTTGTCTAAAACTTCTAATTTGTTAATTTTATCCCAATGTATAATCTAGTTGCAATTATATCCAAATCAAATAAATTAGTCAAAATTAGCATTAAAAAAATAATACTATATTCATAACTGAAACAAAATAACTATTTTTATTTTTATTATTATTATTATTATTATTATTATTATTATTATATATATATATAATTTTTTTTTTTTTTTTTTTTTTTTTTTTTGTCAAAGCCAAAGAGAAATTTATTACTTGCAAAACTTCACAAACACAGCAGCTGCTGTGAAAACAAACCAACAACTAGCATTTTGCCAGTTCATCAGAATAGAATTCCCCCTCTCCTGTACAGTTCCTCTATACAAAAATCTACATAGAAAAGCCTCTCTGACATTCCTAACAATAGCATTTACACTAGGATTTACTTCCTGAAACAAATGCTCATTCCTAGCTCTCCAGATATAATACACGTCCGCACAAAATGCAAATTTTCCAACTTTACTAGTAAGAGACTTCCCCGCACTCCTTACATGCCAGCTGACTTCCCTTCTCCAAGAAAATGGAGCTCTATTAATACCACAATACCTAAGGACATTCCTCCACACTTGCTGAGACAAATCACAATCAAAGAACAAATGAGAGAGTTTCTTGTTAAGTCTGGCACAAAACACAATTTGCATTTAAACACCAATTCCATTTAACCAATTCCCTTTTAGAGCTAACCATGTAACAAACCTGAAGCGAGGCACTTGTTGAGGAAACCAAACCAGCTTATACCATGAAACAGCTTGTCTAGGATGAACCAAAGCTCTCCATGTACTGGATATAGTAAAATCTATAACATCATTTTAATTATTAACACAAAAATTTCCTTGCACATAGCTCCAGATATTAGCAACATCATCAGTTATTGGATCTGGCAACTTCCACATACCATTTCTACATAACTCATGAACTTTCATTTTCTTCCCAACATTAGTATCTGAAACAGAGATATTAGGGATACTTTCTAGAAGTGACTCCCCTGAGTCCAAGGGACATGCCAGAAGTTGAAAGATGCACCATTACCCAATTTGTACTCAAAAAAACTCTGCATTTTAGGCCTTGGTTTCAACAGCTGCCTCCAACTCCAGCTAGCATCAAAAGGTTTCAAGATCCTCCAAAACATGAGTTGCTTGAGTTTGTTTCCTGCTATCCACTTAGCCCATAAAGTTGGTTTATTAGTTACTAAATCCCATATATGTTTAGTGACAGCTGCCTAGTTCCAGCATACTAGATTCCTCACACTTAAACCCCCTTCTTTTTTAGAAGTACATACAACATCCTAAGCAACCACCCTCCTTTCTTGCTAGCATTATTGCTACCCTTCCATAGAAAGTCTCTACAAATCCCTTCAACTTTCTTTATAACTTCTTTAGGGAGAATAAAAATGCTGCACCAACAAGATGTCATACTCAAGAGGACAGAATTTATTAATCGAAGTTTCCTAGCATAGGAAAGATATCTCACTGCCCATGATTCCAATCTAGCTGATGCAAACAATGAAGCATACAAAGGCAAGAATCCAATTCAACTTCCCTATAGTCCCATTACAAAAGCAAGAATGAAGAAATTTAAGGAAGTGCTAATTGGGATGATTCAAGGCTTGTGGGATGATCTTGCCATCATTCAAGAATGCAAGAATGAATTATTCATCAAAATGGGGATTTAAGACTCAAATCAAAGTTTGGTGACAATGATTCAAGTGGATGAAAGCCAAAACATAAAGAGTCAAGCTTCAAACATGGCCGTGAGAAGGAATTGCACAAAGGTTGAAAACTAACAGTGTCGCGCACGCAATGTGCTGAAAGATGGCTCGCTGTTGCAAGCGTGACACCGTTTTGAGTGCAACAAAAGCAGAAGCTGTGTAATTCGTTTTATTTTCCGATTTTAATTATTTTACTTCATTTTTTGATTTTCTGGACCTTAAATTTGTCATATTTAGTGGCCCAACTCAGTTATAACTTATTATTTGTTTAGGAATCAATTTCTAACTAGGAAACTTCAATCCTTGTTTAGGAAGATTTCCTAGTTCATAATTAATTCTAATTTAGGGTTGAACCTCTACATAAACTCAACTATTCATGTATTCATTAGTTAAGTTTTGATCAACAAAATTCAATTTTCATAAGAATGTTATCTCTTGTTTTTTTATTTTTGTTTGAATCAAATTCATACAATCAAAGCTAATTACTTTATGCGTATTATTCTAAGGTTCTCTTTCACAAGTTGGTATTATGTTGCGGATATCATCATCCAAAGGTAATCATATTCCAAGACGCTCTATCACCGATTGGATTTGGGTCGAGGACTTGGGAAAACCTGATTTAGCTTTCCAAGGAATTGCTTCCAAGTGTAAAGATATTGGGTCTCAACTATTCATGTATTCATCAGTTAAGTTTTGATTAATAAAATTCAGTTTTCATGAGAATGTTACCTCTTGTTTTTTATTTTTGTTTGAATCAAGTTCATACAATCAAAGCTAATTACTTTATGCGTATTATTCTAAAGTTCTCTTTCACAAGTTGGTATTATGACGCGGATATCATCATCCAAAGGTAATCATATTCCAAGACGCTCTATCACCGATTAGATTTGGATCAAGGACTTGAGGAAAACCTGATTTAGCTTTTCAAGGAATTGCTTCCGAGTGTAAAGATATTGGGTCTTTTGTTTAATATACTTGGGGTTCGTATCAATTTGGTATAAGAGCTTAGACTCTAAATCAGATTATATCTTTTCGTTTCGTTTGTGTTTTTTGTTTGTTTTTCTTATTTCCATCTGTTTTCGTTTTCATTAAATTTCTTTGTTTTCACGTTGTTAATTCTATTTGCTATTGTTTCAGGTTTGAAAATAAAATAAAATAAAATAAAAAATCGCCTGCCCTTTTTGTTTGTTCAACTTCTTTGATTTGTCTCTTTGTTTTTTATCCTTTTGTATTTCTGTCCCTTTTGTTCTTTGTGTTCGTTGGAAGGCCAAATTCATCTATACTTGGAAACCAATTGGAATTGAAGAAGGAAGTAAAGGATTCATCCATCACAAGCTTGAAGACTTCAATTCGGTTTGGCTTCTTGTATTTGAGCTTTAGTTTGTTTGTTAATTTTCCTTTCAAATTGTTGCTGTAATTAAAAAAAAAAAAAAAAATCGGCCAAGAAACGAATCTTGGCAAATCAAAATTATATAAGAATATATATAGTGTTTGTTTCTAATTTTAGAGTGGAAAGGAAAAAACGATTGCTGGAATTCCAATCAAATCAAAGAGAATCAAAAAAAGATTTCAGATTTCAACAAGGAGTTGACCAAGTCAAGCATCCCTCCACAACAAGCTATGAGTTGGTTTCCTATTCCTTATCAATTTTTGGTTTGACTTTCCTACTTCCATTCCAAATTCACTTCTTTTATTTGGTGTCCAAATAGGTTTCCTAACACCATTAGGATTCCTATATTGTTTTCATAATTCTATTAGGATTTCAACTTTTTCCAACTTCAATTAGGATTTCTAATTTTACTCTTGTTGAATCAAAGTCTAATTTTTGTTTTCCTAGTCCGATTGGGATTCTTATTTTCCTAGTGTCATTAGGATTTCTTATTTCTTGTTTCATTTTGAGTCTTTGAACTTTGGATTTTATTCACATTGTAATTTAGTAAAAATTGTATTAATTTGATTTTTGCAACTAATCTTGACAAGAGATTTAAGTAGAAAAAGGCTAAATCTGAGCACATTTAGAGAAAAGCCATTGATTGAGTGTAGAACTAAACACGAGTAAACTTGAGTGTCAAAACCACTTGAGTGAAACACGTGAGGGAGTGAAGTCAGAAAACTATTCTCCACTTTACTAACTTTGTTTTGCAACTTAGAGATGAGTGGAACTCAAGGGAATCCACATGGGGAACTAGATAAATTCTAAGCCTTGCATTACTTACTCCAAGCTATGGAGAGATGGCCCAATGATAGGTTGGATCAAATGAAGCGAAGAAGCTATGAGAGGATTGAAAGATTAGAAGTTTCAATTACAAGGGGACAGTCACCCAATGCTCATAGGCAAACTAGGCATATCCAAAGAAGAATTTAGGATGAAGATGAAGATGAAACTGAGTCCTTTGGTGATAATGAAGAGGAAGAAGAAGTAATGCCAAGGGGTAGACAAGACAACAGCAATGGTGGAATAAAACTGAAAATTCCAACATTCCATGGAAGAATATATCCAGAAGCATACTTGGATTGGGAAAAGAAGATTGAATTGGTGTTCGATTGTCATAACTACACCGAATCCAAAAAGTTGAAGCTTACCGTGGCTGTATTTGATAGGTGTGCCTATAGTTGTTAAAGGCGCGCCTCAGGCGCCTGAGGTTCAAGGCGCACCAGGCTCATCCCTTTGCGCCTCAATTTGCCAAAGGCGAGCAATGTCACAAAGGTGCGCGCCTTCGTGCGCCTTGAGCCTCATTGTGACATTATGTATATTTGTATTTTTTTTTTTTTTAAATAAAGTGTGGAATAATTAAAACAAATGATTTAAGTTTGAAAAAAACTTATGATAGGTCTAACCACACTCAATTTTTTCAATAAAAGGAAAAAGGATAGAAAAGGAATTAGGGCAAGAAGTTGATCCAACAAACAAAAAGGAAAAAGAAAAAGAGAATAGTTGCCTCAAAATCATGGTCGATCTTTCCATTCTTGGCATTCATTCACCCAAACATCTCCTCTTAGCTTGATGGGTTATATCTCTTGCCTTAATTTGGATTATCTTTCACATATTTTGTTTCCACTCATTGATCCTCTCTACCATTTACTTTTCTAAGTTTAACTTTCTAAAGGACACAACAGTAGTAGGTAAATATTTACTCTGATTTCTTGAGCTTCTAAAATCTGTCTATATAAATTATTATATTAGATTGATATGGACAAGCTTAAATACAAGTCTGAAAAATGTTTAAATAATGAATCAAATTGTTTATAATTTAGAAATACATGATCTTCTTTTGTGTGTGTGTGTGTGTGTGTGTGTGTGTGTGTGTTTTTATTAGATTCTAAACTTTAAATTAACTTTGGATATTATTAACTTGTGTCTACTTAATTTAACAATCACATATTACTAATATGTTAAGTTTATTATGAATTAGGCATTCATATTAAAATTTTATTAAAATTCCATCTTTTTGCCCCTCATGTCACTCAGGCACGCGCCTACGCCTTGCGCCTTGCGCCTACGCCCTAGGACCCTTTAGCATCTTGCGCCTTTAATAATTATGGGTATGCCATTACTTGGTGGGATGATACCAACCAAAAGAGAATAAATAGAGAAAAACCCATAGAAGAATGGAGGGACTTAAAAGCAATTATGAGAAGAAGATTTGTACCAAGTCACTACTATAGGGAGCTGTACAATCGTCTTTAAAGTCTAAGTCAAGGGTCCAAGAGTGTTGAAGAATATTACAAGGAGATGGAGGTAGTTATGATTTGAGTAAATGTGGAAGAAGATAATGAGGCTATAATGGCAAGATTCCTCAATGGGTTGAACAAGGAGATTACAAATGTGGTTGAGCTACAACCATATATGGAGCTTGAAGATTTGCTTCATCTTGCTTTGAAGGTTGAGAAGCAATTGAAGAAGAAGAGTACCAATCGGCTATCTACCTCCTACAACGCACCATTCAAATTGGATTGGAGGAAAGATAAGGCTTTTTTATCTAAGCCTAAGGCTGATTCCAAGGAAGCTCCAAAGACACCCATCCCAAGCAAGGACAAAGGTAAATCTATGCCTTCTAGTTCAAGTAATATCAGATGCTATAAATGTCAAGGTGTAGGTCACTTCAAGAAACATTGTCCAAATAAGAAGATAATGTATATGCAAAATGCGGAGTATTATTCGGCTAGTGAAGAAGAAGCTAAAGAAGAAATAATGACACCTCTTGAAGATAGAAGTGATGAAGAGGAGGAAAATCAACCAGAATTAGCCAAATGTGGGAGGTCTCTTGTTATAAAGAGATCGTTGAACAGGTAAATCCAATATGATGATAATGTGCAACAAAGGGAGAATCTGTTTCGAACTAGATGCCTTGTAAAAGATAGAGTTTGTGATGTAATCATAGATGGAGGGGTAGTGTAATCAATGTAGCTAGCACCACTTTAGTTGAAAAACTAGGGTTACCTGCTACTAAACATCCTCACCCTTATAAACTAAAATGGCTTAATAATTATGGGGAAATTAGGGTGACAAGGCAAGTTCTAGTTACTTTCAAGATAGGCCGATATAACAATGAGATTTTATTTGATGTTGTGCCTATGCAAGCATGTCATTTATTGTTGGAACGCCCTTGGCAATTTGATAGAAGGGTGATGCATGATGGCTATAACAATCACTACACTTTTGAGAAGGATGGAAGAAAGATAATTCTTGTACCACTCTCACCTACAGAAATCTATGAGATTGAGCTGAAAAGAATTCAAAAGGAGAGAGAAAACAAGAGTGAAGAAAATAGTGTGAGTGATGATGTGCCAAAGGAAAGAGAGTGCAAAAGAAAAAAGTGGCAAAAATCTTGAAAAAGGCAAGAAAGTAAGCTTGAGTGAAATTTTGAAAGAGAGAAAAGAGAAAAATGAGGGAAAAGACTGTTGAGAGAAAACATGTGAGCTTTTATGCAAAGGAAAGTGACATTAGGGAAGTTTGGTTTTCAAAGAAAAGCATACTTGTACTCATGTGTAAGGAGCTTTATTTTAACACTAATGACCTTAATGTTTCTTTACCTAGTGTTTTTGTTTCTCTTTTACAATAATTTGATGATGTCTTTCCTGAAGAGATACCCAATGAATTACCACCCATTAGGGGTATTGAGTATCAAATCGATTTTATTCCTGGTGCCTCGATTCCAAATAGGCCAACCTATAAAAGTAACCCTAATGAGACAAAAGAGCTTCAAAGGCAAGTTAAGGAGCTGATGGTTAAAGAATATATTAGAGAAAGTATGAGTCCATGTGCTGTGCCCATTTTGCTAGCACATAAGAAAGATGGATCTTAGCATATATGTGTTGATTGTTGCGCAATTAATAACATTACGGTGAAGTATCGCCATCCTATTCCTAGGTTAGATGATATGCTTGATAAGTTGCATGGTTCTACTATCTTTAGCAAAATTAATTTAAAAAGTGGATATCACCAAATTAGAATGAAGAAAGGTGATGAACAAAAAACTGCCTTTAAAACAAAATATGATTTGTATGAATGGTTAGTTATGTCTTTTGATTTAACTAATGCACCTAGTACTTTCATGGGACTTATGAACCATGTTTTGAGAAATTTTATTGGCAAGTTTGTTGTTGTATATTTTGATGATATTCTTGTGTATTATAAAAGCGTAGATGAACACTTAGAACATTTAAGGTGTGTGCATGATGTGTTGAGAAAAGAAAAAATTATTTGCTAACCTTAAAAAGTGTTTTTTTTGTTTAGATAGGATTGTATTTTTAGGATTTGTAGTTAGTACTCAAAGTGTTGAAGTCGATGAAGAAAAGGTAAGTGCTATAAAAAATTGGCTTATTCCTACACCAGTAAGTGAGATAAAAAGTTTTCATGGTTTGGCTAGTTTTTATAGATGGTTTGTGAAAGATTTTAACACCATAGCTACACCTCTAACTAAGATAATTAAAAAGAATTGTGTTTTTAAGTGGGGAAAAGAAGAAGAAGATGCATTTAACTCATTAAAAGATAAGCTATGTAAGGCACCCATTCTTGCCTTACCTAACTTTGAGTGTGATGCATCAAGTGTAGGTATTGGGGCTGTACTTATGCAAGGAAAAAGGACAATTGCCTGTTGTAGAAAATCCATGGGCCTTGAAAGTGTTGGGCCAAATGACATCAATGGCTATATAAGTGGGGTTGGAACCTCATATTGCACATAACCAATTGGCTTGTGCTAAGGGCCAATCTACTCCACATATATTCCACTTTATATTCTTATACTTTTCCTATATGGGATTATATTTTCCAACACACCCCCTCAAGTATAACTAGGCTTGGACTAGTTATCACTTGTCAAATATGGGTCTACTCTTGGAAGCCTATCACAACCACACTTAGGCCTGTTTATGGAGGCCCTAGGTCAACAAACGGGTCTAGACTCCTCTGGCTAACCCAAACTCCAGGTCTTTAAATATGAGCCCAGGATCATCCGGCCATTGGGCTATCTTCAGCTTTGATACCATATAGAAAATCCATAGACCTTGAAAGTGTTAGGCCAAACGATATCAATGGCCATATAAGTGGGGTTGGAACCTCATATTGCACAAAACCAGTTAGCTTGTGCTAAGACCCAATCTACTCCACACAGATTCCACTTTATATTCTTATACTTTTCCCATATGATATTATATTTTCCAACACCTATTTTAGTGAAAAGCTCCATGGTGCTTTGTTGAAGTACTTCACTTATGACAAGGAGCTCTATGCTTTGGTTAGAGTTTTGGAGACTTAGCAACACTACCTTTGGCCTAAGGAGTTTGTAATCCACATCGACCATCAATCCTTGATATTCCTATAGGGGCAAGGTAAGTTGAACAAGAGGCATGCCAAATGAGTTGAGTTTATTGAGACCTTTCCATATGTGATCAAGTACAAGCAAGGTAAAGAGAAGCAAGGTAAAGAGAACATTGTGGCTGATGCACTTTCAAGAAGGTATGCTTTACTTAATGCTTTGGATGCAAGAATGCTTGGGTATGAAAACATTAAGTCTTTTGTTGTTGATGATTCTAATTTTTTTAGCATTTTTAAAGCATGTGAGAAAGTTGCATTTGGTAAATTCTATAGAATGGATGGGTTTTTATTTAAAGAAAATAGACTTTGCATACCTATTTGTTCTATGAGGAAATTGCTTGTTAAAGAGGCACATGGTGGAAGGTTAATGAGACATTTTGGCATCACCAAAACTTTAGATACTTTACAAGAACACTTCTATTAACCCAAAATGAAAAGAGATGTGTAGCGAATTTGTGATAGATGTGTTGTGTGCAAATAAGCTAAATCTAAAATATTGAATCATGGTTTGTATACTCCTTTACCTGTTTTTAGTACCCCTTGGACTGATATTTCCATGTATCTTATTTTGGGGTTGCCTAAATAAAAAAAGGGGAAAGATTCTATTTTTGCGGTGGTTGATAGGTTTCTAAAATGTCACATTTCATTCCTTGTAACAAAACTGATGATGCCACCAGCATTGCTAATTTATTCTTTAGGGAAGTGGTACGTTTGCATGGCATTCCTAAAATTATTGTTAGTGATAGGAATGTAAAGTTTCTAAGTCATTTTTGGAAAGTTTTATGGAGTAAAATTGGAACCAAATTGTAGTTTTCTACTACTTGTCATCCACAAACTGATGGTCAAACTAAAGTTGTTAATAGAACTTTAAGAACTTTTTTGCGTACTATTGTCCAAAAAAACATAAAGAATTGGGAAGAATGCAGTCTAGTTGTTGAGTTTGCTTATAATAGAGTTGTGCATTCTACTATTGGTTTCTCACATTTTGAAATTATTTATGGTTTTAATCCTTTAACTCCTTTGGATTTAGTACCTTTACCTTGTAATGAAAGGAGTAGTTTGGATGGAAAGAGAAAGACATATTTGGTGAAGAAACTACATGAGGAGGTGGGCAAGAACACTGAGAAGAAAAACCAACAAATGGCAAGTCAAGTGAACAAGGGAAGGAGGCATGTTGTATTCAAACCCGGTGATTAGGTTTGGGTGCATATGCGAAAGAAAGGCTTCCAACTCAAAGGAAGACAAAGCTTCATCCAAGGGGAGATGGACCTTTTCAAGTCGTTGAGAAGATCAATGACAATGCATTCAAGTTGGACCTACCTGGTGCGTATAATGTGAGTGCTACCTTTAATGTTAGTGATCTTTCTCCTTTTGATGTAGATGTTGGAGATTCAAGGATGAATCATCTTGAGGATGGAGGGAATGATGCAAACAAGGAAGCATACAAAGGCAAGGATCCGATTCAGCTTTCCAATGATCCCATTACAAGAACAAGAATGAAAAAATTCAAGGAAGCGCTAAATGGAATTATTCAAGGCTTGTGGGATGATCTAGCCACAATTCAAGAACACAAGAATGAATCATTCATCAAAATGGAGATTCAAGACTCAAATCAAAGTTTGGTGATAATAATTCAAGCAGATGAAGGCCAAAACACAGAGAGTCAAGCTTCAAACATGGCTGTGAGAAGGAATTGTACAAAGGCTGAAAACTGACAGTGTCGCGGTCTCTACATGGCTCGTTGTTGCGAGCATGACACCATTGTGAGTGCAACGAAAGCAGATGCTATGTAATTCGTCTTATTTTCCAATTTTAATTATTTTACTTCACTTTTTGATGCTTTTGGGCCTTAAACTGATCATATTCAGTGGCCCAACTCAGATATAACTTATTATTTGTTTAGGAATCCATTTCTAACAAGGAAACTTCAATCCTTGTTTAGGAAGATTTCCTAGTCCATAATTAATTCTAATTTAGGGTTGAGCCTTTATATAAACTCAACCATTCATGTATTCATCAATTAAATTTTGATCAATAAAATTCAGTTTTCTTAAGAGTGTTATCTCTTGTTTTTTATTTTTGCTTGAATCAAGTTCATACAATCAAAGCTAATTACTTTGTGCCTATTATTCCAAAGTTCTCTTTCACAAGTTGGTATTGTGTCGCGGAGATCATCATCCAAAGATGATCATATTCCAAGGTGCTCTATCACTGGTTGGATTTGGGTCGCGGACTTCGGGAAAACCTTATTTAACTTTCCAAGAAGTTGCTTCTGAGCGTAAAGATATTGAGTCTCAAGTTTAATATACTTGGAGTTTGTATCACTAGCTATAATTCTTTTGATAAGATTATCACAATGCTCTTTAGATAGCCTGCTGGACAGTAAGGGAACCCCAAGATACTTCGCAGGAAGTTGCCTTTCCTGAAACTGCAGAACCTCCAAAATCTCAGCCCTGGTTTGCATTTGAACACCATTAAAGAAAATTGAACTCTTTGAAGGGTTAGGCTTAAGCCCAGAAACCTTTGCCAAGAGATCCAAAGCATTCTTTATGATTCTAATAGACTGAACATGTCCATTAGAAAACACAAAGAGGTCATCAGCAAAGCAGAGATGGGATAGCCTCATCTTCTTGCATCCTTTGTGAAATTTGAACCCCTCTTTAGTATCTCTATCCATAACTCTTAAAGAAGTATTCCATTGCAAGCACAAATACAAGGGGAAAGACAGGATCACCTTGTCTGAGACCCTTCCTACCAGGAAAATATCCTTCCATAAAACCATTAACTACCACAAAGAACATACAGGTTCTGATACAGACCATTATCCATTTAATAAACCTGGTTGGAAATTAGAAGCCATACAACACCTCCTCTATAAAGTCCCACGCTAGGGAATCATAGGCCTTCTAAATATCTATTTTCAAAGTACAGCAATTACCTTTCCCCCTATGATAATTCCTCAACAGAGCATGAGCAAGAAGGACATTGTAAATGATCCTTCTGCCAGGGATAAAAGCAAACTGGTTCAGATGCACTAGTTTACCAATGACTAGCCTCAGTCTACTTGTTAGAATTTAAATACACTTGTAGATAACATTGCAACAAGCTATAGATCAAAATTTTGTAGGATATGAAGGATTAGCAACCTTTGGGACTAGAGTGAGAAGAGTAGAATTGGCTTCTTTTAACATCTTAGAATTAGAGAAAAATTCCTTTACTACCATCTTCACATCACTCCCAACAATAGACCAACATTTTGTAAAGAAATGGCTATTAAAACCATCAATTCCAGGACTTTTATCAGCACCAATACCAAACATGGCATCCTCAATCTCCTGATCAGTCACCTCAGCACACAGAAGATTACCCTCCATCTCATTTAAAATATCCCCTTCCTAAAATCATTAGCATCTATTGACACTCGACCTGGAGAAGTAGTTCCCAAGAAACCTTTATAGTGGTCCCCAATAACCTCCTTAATTTTACCAGACTCAGTATACTCAATACCATCTGCTGCAACAATCTTCTTAATAGCCTTGGATGCTTTCCTTTGCTTCACTAATCTGTGAAAGTATCTAGTATTTTGACCACCAAGTTGTACCCACTGACATCTAGGTTTTTCTCCATAAAGTTTTGCTCCCATGCCAATAACTTCATCAGGTGAAAAGACAAGCTTTCTCCCCATCCTTTAGCACTGCATTATGTGGGTCAGCTTGCATAACTTTATGTACAGAGGCCAGTAAATCCCTTGCTTTAATGACTTGCTCAGAAATATCTCTAAATTCCTCTCTATTCAGCTTCTTGATTTCTTTCCTAAGCAACTTAAGCTTTTGATAAACACAGTACATAGCAAAACCAGTCACCTCTGTCCTCCAAACATTAGCCACAATGTTCTTTGGGGGTACTCACACTGCATATTAAAGAATCTGAAAATACTTTTGACATGGTCAGAGTACTCATTTAATCTCACCAATAATGGCGTATGATCAGATATCCCCGGAGAACTAATCTCATAATTGGACTTCACCCATTTACAACACCCTCATTATTCATTAGACACCAATCAATTTTCCTATAAATCCTATTATCACCCTCTTGGTTATTATTCCAAATATATCTCAGTCCAGTACAACACAGCTCACTCAATTGTGCCTGCACAAGGAAGCTCTTGAGGTCATCAATAGCACCACTATTAGATTCAATGCCACCCAATCTATCTGCATCTCCAAGCATTGCATTAAAGTCTCCTTGCACCAGCCAAGGTAGAGAAATAGCTCTACTTAAACTCTGTAATTCAGCCCATAATTCTCTCCTCTCCTCTACCACATATGAACCATAAACCACTATCCAAAGAAGATCTCTATTTTCCCACTGCGCTCTAAGTGAATAAACTGCTTGTGAATTGCCAACACAGAAACAGACAAGGATTGCTCATATAACACCCAAATCCTACCTAGATCAATCATAATCATAGTTAGGAATTAGCTTCCAATTATTCAATTTCATCTTACTCCAACCAACATCAACTTATAACTTCTAATCAGAGATATAACCTCTGATTTCTTCAGAGGGTCATTAAGTGATGGAGAATAGGAAGACAAGAAACTTCAAATTCAAGGATTCAAGCTTAGAATTATGTGTTAGATTTAATATGGGATTTATTAGAGAAATTATAAAGTAATGTCAGCCTTTTTAGAATTATAATGGGTATATTTATATAATACAGCTGCTGGTTCATTACTTTAGGTATTAAGGGCAATTCTGTAATTTCTAGCATTGCTGGAAATCGTTGTTCAATTTTTGTTTTAGTAGGTTTTTATTATTCAGTATTTATTAAGGAGTTTTAGTGGGTTTAGTATTTCCTAGTTAGTATTAATTTGTTTTCCTAGTTGGAGAACTAGTGTAGGATTCCTAATCCAAACATGCTTTTGATTAATTTCAACTCTATAAATACTTAGGCTTGTAATCATTGTTATACAACTTTCAGATTCAATAAAATAAACTCTGCATTATTGCTAAGAATTGTGTGACTCAATTCAACCCTAGGTGTGACTCCTAGACCTTCTAAGTGTGACTCTTAGAAGTTTTTTTTCCCCTTTTCCCCTTATTCCCTGTCCAGATAGATCTGATTCTTGTAAAATCAACTCTGGATTTTCAATTTTAACCCTTTAATTTTCTGTAAATTCAAAGTAGAACAGATTATTTAAATCTGTCCTACATCATTAAGCCCTCTGATATTCCAGCTGGCAATCATTAACCTAGTTCAAAAGGCTTAGTAGGTTCTCTAATCTTCTTACCACCACCATTCACACCAGCATCTCTTTTGCATATATGCATACTACCTACAGATTGACCACTAGAACCTGCTATAAAGTCCTGCTTCCCACTTTTCCCAGAGCTAGTACTAGCTATACTAGAATGAGCAATAACATTATTCTCTTTTGTATATTCATTAGCCACTTCTTTTCCTTTGCTAGAAGTCACCACATTACTAACTCCTGTAAACACCTCATTATTCTCTATTACAGTATCTGCACCCTTATGGACTTCCTGCACAACATCTCCTTGATTCTCTGACTTCCTTTCTTGCCAGACCTTTTCAACAATCTTAGTTCTACACTTATTATTTTCATGCCCCATACTTTTACATTTAGAACAATATAATCGCTTTCATTCACAGACCACAGACTGATGGATCTGAGTTCCCACCTCATCTTCAAAGGTAACAAAATCAGGAAACGCACTTTGTATCTCCATTTCAATCAGAATCTTTGCAAAACCAAGTTTTGACCAAGGCATAATGCATGATCACAAAAGAAAGGTTTCCTACAGATGCTTCCAATCCTACTCAACATATCAACACCCAAAATTCCCATGGTAGAACAGGCAGCTGAATCGAAACTGGAATTCTACCCAAATCAGTTGTATTAAATGACATTCTAGGGTACCATCTTCACAAAATAATAGGACGTTTGTCAAATGTAATAGGCCTCTCTCCTATGATCTTATAATAGCCACTCTCATCTTCAAAATTGAACAAGAATAGAGAAGGCTTAATCATACGAACATTGACTAACCCATAACTCTTCCATCTGTTCATGGCAAATACAGTAATCTTCTCTAACCTTGGCTGATGATCAAACACATACCCTACAACTGCATGCTTCCATTGCTACTTGTAGAAAATCCATGGGCCTTAAGAGTGTTGGGCCAAACGATATCAATGGCCATATAAGTGGCGTTGGAACCTCATATTGCACAAAACCAATTGGCTTGTGCTAAAACCCAATCTACTCCACATATATTTCACTTTATATTCTTATACTTTTCCCATGTGGGATTATATTTTCCAACGCTCCCCCTCAAGTGTAACTGGGTCTGGACCAGTTATCACTTGCTAAAGATGGGTCTACTCTTGGAGGTCCATCATAAACACGCCTAGGCCTACTCTTGGATGCCCTAGGTCAACAAACGGGTCTAGACTCCTCCGGCTAACCCAAACTCTAGGTCTTTAAATTCGAGCCTAGGATCATCCAGCCATTGGGCCATCTTTAGCTCTGATACCATGTAGAAAATCCATGGGCCTTAAGAGTGTTGGGCCAAATGATATCAATGGCCATATAAGTGGGGTTGGAACCTCATATTGCACAAAACCAATTGGCTTGTGCTAAGGCCCAATCTACTCCACATATATTTCACTTTATATTCTTATACTTTTCCCATGTGGGATTATAGTTTCCAACACTACTCTTCCTTTTTAACATCATCAGAATGAAAGCGAACAATTTTCATTCCATCAACAACAGTAGGGGCACAAAATTGAGATCACCCCTAACCGACTGCGATCAATTGGCATGGAAAAGAGAAGCGCAAGACTGATCAGGAGTAACCTTAAGGTCAGGAGGATCATCCATAATCATAATAGAATCCATCTGAACTTGTTCAGAACCCTCGCAATCCCTAAAACCCACAGGCGACAATCAATTAGAGGAACTACCACGAATTTCCTCATTAACAATCAAATGATCATCATCATCTTTGATTCATTCTCAGCACTATACACAATCTTACTAACAATGGCAGATTGTAGACTCGCATTAAGCTTCGATTGTCACTTTTTCTTCGCCATTCTAGCACCAGCGTAAATTAGCAAAACTGTTTGCTAACATGTGCGACATAGTCATTAAAGGCACAAGGCGCACTGAGGCGCTAAGGGGTCCTACCTAGGAGCAACGCGCAAGCACGTGCCAGAGCAACATGAAGCGCAAAAGACAAAATTTGAATAAAATTTCAATACGAATGCCTAATATTCATAATAAACTCAACGTATTAGTAATACGTGACTGTTAAATTAAGCAGACACAAGTTAATAACATCCAAAGCATCAACTTATAGTTTTAGAATCCAATCAGCAACAATCCAAAAACACAAAAGAACATCATGGATTTCTAAATTATAAACAATTTAATTCATTATTTAAAAAAATGATTCATTAATTAAACTTTTTCAGACTTGTATTTAAGCTTGTTCATATCAATCTTAGATAATGACATATAGATAGATTTTAAAGTCTGAATAAATATCTTACCCAATATTGTTGTGCATTTTAGAAAATTAAACTTAGAAAAGTAAATGTTAGACAGGAACAGTGAATGAAAACAAAATAGGTGAAAGATAACCCAAATTAAGGCAAGAAAAATGACCAATTAAGGTAAGAGGAGGGATGTTTGAGGTGAATGAATGTCAAGAATGGAAAGATCGACTATGACTTTGAGTCAACTATTCTCTTTTTCTTTTTCCTTTTTCTTTTTTTTTTTTTTGCTAATCAACTTCTTCTTGCCCTAATTCATATTTTCTTTTCTTTTTCGTTTTATTGAAATAATTCAGTGTGGTTAGGCCTATAACTGTCAATATATGCTTTCCTTATTTAGCTCCACAATTAGTGCTATTTTTGAATCTTCATTTATTTGTATATTTGACTGTATATATTCTGGTATAATTAGGATTAATATTCTTTCTTTTTTTAGGACCTAGGTTTAAGGGATTTGTTGTTCCTTCTTTCTATTTTAGGACCTAGGTTTAAGGGATTTGCTGTCCCTCCCTCTTGTATATATACTGTACTCTTTTTAGTGATGAACGAGGTAGTTTTTTCAGAAATTCTTCTAGTTATTTTGGCAATAACAAGTTATCTTCAAACTTAAATCAAGTTTAGATTATTCCACGCTTCATTCTTTTAAAAAAAAATACAAATACACGTAAAATAGAAATTGTCACAAAGACGCACCTATAGGGTGCCTCATCTGAGGCTCAAGGCGCGCGCCTTTGTGACATTGCCCACCTTTGGCAGGTTAAAGCGCAAGAGGATACGCCTGGTGTAACAACTATGATGTGCCAAGAGAAAAAGCATTCTTTTTAGCGTAAATCATAAGGCCATTTTATTCTGCATTAACTTCACTAATAATAATTATATTAATACCATAATTTTTACTTAATAAAATCATTTTCTTTTTTCTCTTCTTTTTATTTCTTTCTTTCTCTTTCTCCCTTTCTAAAAATCTAATGTAATAATGATAAAGTCATAACTTTATAAAATCAATGAAAATTATAGACAAATAAAAGAGAAAAAGAGATGAAAGGTGGACGGAGAGATAAAAAAAGCATGAAAGGAAAATATTAGTTTATTTCAATTATGAATATAATATTACTTTTAACTTTAATTTTGATTAATTCATCTCACTTGGACACAATTGCAACTAAATTCAAAAACTAGACAAAACTGAAAAAACACATTAAGTTTTGGATTTTTTTTTCTTTTATTATTAGGCCTAAATAGTACTACCTCTGTCATAAAAAAAATTGTCACTTTTTCTTTGTTGGGATGTCTTAAAAAGATTGTTACCTTTCTATTAGTAATATTATTTTTTTTACTCCATTTTCCATCTTTTCCCTATTCTTTAAAATGCATTTAATGTCTCAAAAAAATAAATTTAAATATATTTATTGTATTATCAAGGGTATAAAATGGAAAAATGTCATTTTATTTATTGTATTCTTAAACCATGTGCAAAAAAAAAGGGTGATAATCTTTTTGGATTGGAGGTAGTATAATAAGGAAAATAAAATAACAATACATGATTACCTGTAAAGCTAAAGATCATAGATATAGGTGATAAAACCCACATAATACTCAATAATTCAAATGTTATTAGAATTGTCAAATCTATTAACCAATCAGAAATGTGTATATAATTCTGATTTTTCTTTTTTTGGCATCACAAAATCATATAGAGACATAAATTACAGATATTTTCATAAAGAAATAAGGAACTTACTCAAATGTTCCAGTCATGGAGAACCTAAGCCCAAGCAACATGTCAACCAAAAACTTTAGTTGCCCATTCTTCTTAACAATCTAAAAAGTAAAACCAAGAAAATGATGCAGTGAAATGGTGAACTAATATCCATCATTATAATTATAAAAAGTTACATTATACATTTGATACCTGCTTGCCCATGAGACCATTAGCAGCATTCTCTATCCAACTATCTGTCTCTGTCTGAAACAGAAAAAGAAATGTTAATTTGAACAGACTACAAAGTATAAGCAAGAAAAATTTGCATTGACACTGATGAATTAAGAAGTTGACAATTTCATGCAACTGCTCAAAAATAGTTTTAAAAATCTCTGACAAAGTACTCTAGGAATTTTTGTTGGAGGCTTTCATACCAACTAATAGAATCACTCGATCTAAAAACTGAAACCTATAGATGAAGGCCCAAAATTATTTTTTTTTTTTTTTTAGGATATCTAAGAGATAGAATCTACCAAAAAAAAAATATTTATTGTAAAAGCATAAATAGACAGGATAGAATTTGAATAATCAAAACCTGCATTAATACGTTCAAATTTTTAACCATTATAGATATTAAGCAAATCAATAGTGTTTATATGTAATTCAAACCTAGACGTTAATATCATCAGTCACCTGTGAACTCCATATCATTTGCCATTCCCCCTCAGTAAGTTCTAGTTCATCTTTAGCTATATTCTGATTTATCGATAAGAACTCATCAATTGTCTGTGAAGGTCACAGTAAGGTATAATTTAGCAATATGGTTATTAACATCTAACACTTATTCGGTGCACAATGTTAAACAATGATTTTAATCTTACCTCTTTGACTCTTGTTTCTGTAGAAATGGCTGTGAGCAATCTTTGCCTTGGTTCAGTTTTCTTTTGCAGCACAAAAGTGGTGCCCTGCACTATAGAAACATTGCTGGATGCCTTTAGTAAATTGAAACAACAGAAACCAACCCTCCCACACAAACGTTGAAGAAGCAATGAGGTGATAAGTATGCCTTATACTGTGAAGTACATATGTACCTTATTTCCTCTTGATATGCGAAGATTTCCAGATGGGGACAAGTATGTAGTGTCCAACCAACCTTTTGCTTCATCACCAATAAGCATAAATGGCACTGGATATGGAACCTTGAACGGTAAAAAATTGAATGAAAATGCTGCTCTGTCAAATCGGAAATTGATTCGTTTACCATTTTCAATTGCTGCTGCTGCCTGTGTAAAGAGCAATCCAAAAAAAAAAAAGGATAAATTTTAAGAGAAAGAAGACCAGAGGATGCAGTATGACTCAAGAATGAAATATGATCTTCATTTGCATGGAAATCCAGTCCATAACCTGCCCATATAGACATATTTGAAGGGTGTAGAAAATCCATGGGCCTTGAGAGTGTTGGGCCAAATGATATTAATGGCGATATAAGTGGGGTTGAAACCTCATATTGCACAAAACCAATTGGCTTGTGCTAAAGCCCAATTTACTCCACTTACATTCCACTTTATATTCTTATATTTTTCCCATGTGGGATTATATTTTCCAACACTCCCCCTCAAGTGTAACTGGGCCTAGACCAGTTATCACTTGCCAAAGATGGGTCTACTCTTGGAGACCCATTACAAACACACCTAAGCCTACTCTTAGAGGCCCTAGGTCAACAAACGGGTCTAGACTCCTTTGGCTAGCCCAAACTCCAGGTCTTTAAATACGAGCCCAGGATCATCCGACCATTGGGCCATTTTTAGCTCTGATATCATGTAGAAAATCCATGGGCCTTGAGAGTGTTGGGCCAAATGATATTAATGGCGATATAAGTGGGGTTGGAACCTCATATTGCACAAAACCAATTGGCTTGTGCTAAATCCCAATCTACTCCACTTATATTCCACTTTATATTCTTATATTTTTCCCATGTGGGATTATATTTTCCAACAAAGGGCAAATGGATGAAAGACAATTTTAAGAAACAAATGTAAGAAAGACTAAAATCAAACTGTAATGATAATACAGATGCTAAACTGTAATGATAATACAGATGCTCTTCAACAACTTCTTTTTAGGAGACTTCTTGAAATTCAAGATGACAATTCACTCAATAGACAAGATGTTACAACTAAGATCTCTAATCACCAGGCATTCAAGTGATAAAAAGATTCACACAGGAAAATCTGAGGCCTGATTATGCATAATTCTAAGAAACAAATGTAAGAAAGAGTAAAATCAAACTGTAATGATAATACAGATGCTCTTCAACGATTTCTTTTTAGGAGACTTCTTGAAATCCAAGATGACAGTTGGCTCAATAGACAAGATGTCACAACTAAGATCTCTAATCAACAGGCATTCAAGGGATGAAAAGATTCACACAGGAAAATCTGAGACCTGGTTATGGTTAATTGGTTACACTATGATTTGTCAAAACCAGCAATAGCAGTTTATGAATTTGGTAATGATAGATATGTAGAAGTTCTAGCAGCTATCCTTTCTTTAAGAATATATACTCGTAAATATAGAAATTTCCAAAGCATTTAATAATCAAAACAGTGAATTCATACCTCTACTTTTAGCTCACCTATTGCTTCTGAAAATCTTACAATATTAGATACACGGGGATCATTTGTCCGAAGGTATACTTCTTGGAATACACTAAAGAAGTCAACACCCACAAATGTTCTCTGGAAGCATATGCAGACCAAATGAAAAATAATTTCAGCAAAAATGCAGATGAAAACTAAACAACTAGAAGTAACACATGGCTTTAACCCTGCCCATAACAATTGTCTCTGTCGGATAACACTTAAGTAATAAGATTACAAGTCCAAAAGTGAACAACCCAATGGTAAAATGCTTGGAATCTTCATCAAGACATCTCAGGTTAGAATCAACATAATAGAGAGGGAAGAGTTATAAGGAGAAGAAAACCATCCATTTTTTGTAGCACATTTAATATTCCCCCAAAAAAAAAAAAAAAATTCAACCTATATGCATTCAGTTTTTAGACACAATCTATTATCACAGTTTCATAATCTCTACGTTTTGGTTATAAATTACACAATATACTACAGGACTTTCAAAAATACAACAAATTATATATGTGTGACATGGAAGTGCCATCTAACCTGAATTGGAGATGCTGTCCCTGGTCTAGTTGTGAACATCAATTGCCAGCAACCTTCAATTAAATTTGAGTTTGTCTGTAGTTATCCACAGACATAAGCATTTCCAATGGACAACTTATTACAATAGATAACAGAGCAAAACTAAGACCTTACATTTCTTCTACACATTACTATGGCTCGATGCAGGTAAAAAAACAAATGGACTTTGCAAAACTGGAGGAATATATGCATGACTTACCAAGAAGCAAAAGGTAGTGATTAGCAATTGACAAGCAATTAATTGCTTCATAAGTACTAATATTAATTGGTTGTCAATGTGCTTTTGCTTCATTGTATCTCAAAGGAAAATTGGTTTAATGTAAGACATTCATACAACTAGCGCAAAACATTCACCCCTTCAACCCTTTCTCTATTACTCTCTAGACCTATTCATGGGTTGGGACTCGGATTTCAGTTTGTGAAGATAATTGCATGTACGCTGAGTCTTTGAAAAATTTGACTTTTTTCATACTCAGGCCTGGCCTACGAATAGGTCAGTAACTGTCTTCTTGTCCTCCTCTTCTCATTTTCTTTCATTATTTCTAATTTTATTCATGAAAAACATACACACACACACACATCAAATGCTTACAAATTATGTAGCCTAAAAGAATTTACTTTGGCTAAAAAATTTTAAGAGAGATAACAAAGATAATAAGTCCTAGAAGTTAAAGTTTTGACCCTTTCTAATTAAGTCCTAATTAATACTTTTAGTTTTGTTTTTCAAGTTAATGATCTATTATGTTAATCAATAGCATATTCCACCAGTTAATACTAAAACATAATATATATATATATATATATATATATATATATATATATATATATATATATATATATATGTTAATACTAAAGCATATTCCACCCCTTTTTTTTTGCAAAAGCAAACTCTCATATCATACAAAATAATCAAAAATATATAATAAAAAAAAAAGCCCTGAAATTTCTTAAAATTTCAAGAAATTGATAACTTACCGGTTCAGAAATGCCTTCTAAACCTTCTAAAACTTTCACTGCACGCTCTACATCCTGCAAACAAATTAATAAAATAAAAAATCTTCTTTTATTATCCTTATCTTCAATTACTAATTTACTCTCTCTCTCTCTCTCTCTCTCTCTCTATATATATATATGTATATATATATATAATAAAAAACCTGGAGTTGCTGAGGAGATGCGGATTTGCCTCTGCCTTGGATCCCAATGAGTGCATCAATCAACTGAGTTTCTGATTCGGTAAATGAGTTAATTTGCTCATTCATAATACAACACTTGCAAACTTTGAGACCTTTTCTATGTAAAGATGATGATTTCAACAATTTTACTGATTTTTTGGTAAATTTCGGTAATGGGTTTAATTTTAGACTTAAATTTACACTAACAGGAGCGTTCAATTTCACAGCCATCGTTGAAACTTGAAACAGATATGAAAGAGATCGACACCCAGTTTGAATTTTTTTTTCTTTGGCTTTTTTTGTTTTCCTATTAGTGGTGTTGATGAGACTAATGAGATAGACATACGTAATGTAAAACATCAGTATATCCGTTGTGGGCTTTGACACGTGGTTTCTACGATCCTCATAAACTTTTTTCTTTCTTTCTTTCTTGGTTTTTGGCGCCATTTCAATGAAGTTACTAATTTTGTTTCAAATCTATGTAGTTTAGTGTGATATGCATAGATGTATATATGATTTAGCATGTTTTAGTTAAAATTACTATATTTTGTATAGAAAATTATTATGATTTTAATAAAAGGTACCTAGTTTCTTAACTTATGTTAGAAAATTAGAGTCTTTTTCTAGTGCATTTGATTCATAGATAAATCTAAATTTATAATTGTCATATTACTTATTTTTAATTTTAAACGAGATAGCTTTTTTTTGTTTTTTTTGTTTTTTTTTGTTTTTTTTTTTGGAGAAAAAGCAAGTATTTTATTAATCAATACTCATCAAAACACCATGATTGTAAACATCAATAGGATAAGAGGGGAGAATAGACACCCACTTTGCTAGCCTTATAATTTGCCTAGAACACTTTGCTAAAGTATGTGCCAGCTGATTTACTGATCTTTTGACATGAGAAAGAACCATAGCAGGAGAAAAGAAACCAATTATTTCTTGAATCACAAACACCAACTGAGACAACTCCACTTTCTCGCTCTGAACCTGGTGCACCAGTTGTAGACAACCAACCTCAACAAACACCATCGGCCAATCATATCTTCCCATCCAAATCAATGCATCTTGCAACACAACTGCTTCCATGCACAAAGGACTAGAGAAACTCACAAGAGGCTGTGACATGGTAGCAATTACATGCCCCAAATGATTCCCCATCATAGCCCCAACTGAGGCCTTATGTGCATTTGTGTCCAACGAAGCATCAACTTCCATTTTAAACACACCAAGTTATGGCCTAGACCAAGTTTGAGACACTCCACTATGATGCAATCCTTATACTGATGTTAACATTGATTTAGAAGCATTTGCTTGCCAAAACTCATATAGACTCGAGAGTGCAGACTGCGAAACCAGATATGGAGAGCTATAATCACCGTCCCAGATAGCACGATTCTTACACCACCACAAAGAATCTATGAGTGCAATAAAAATAACTCTATGTTCTTTATTTAGAAACTGAAAACATCAATCCAATCTTGAATCATAGAACAAGGAAAACCTAAGACTTAGACAAAAGAAACTCCCTCTCACATACTTCTGCTAAAGACACAAGAACGAAACAGATGCAAGTTGGTCTCACAATCTTAACCACACAGCAGACACATTGGGTCAATTGAAACTTGTTTTGAAAGCAAATTTTATTTTGTTGGCGAGAACCCATTAACAAGTTTCTAAGTTGTGAAAATTTGACTAACTTGGACATTTACCCTCCAAAGATCCTTCCAAAATTCTATAGCAATAGAACTTGACATTGTGTTAACAAAAGCTCTCTCCATTGCCAGTTTGTAACTCGAACACATGGTGTAAACTCTATCTTTTATGAAAAACTAGCCTCTATGATCATGATAAGGTGAACAACATAAAGGAATAGATAATTAATAATTCTACATCTCGTGAGACAAAAATTGAGTTAATTAAGGTTGAGTTCCATTTCCCATCAAAAATAAGATAAGTTACCTTATGAACATGGTTGGACCCATTCGAAGGAGTCACAACCTGAACAATAGAAGGCATGGGTAGCCATTGATCTCCCCAAATCAAAATATCCCTTTCATCCCCCGACATACCAATCCAACCCTTAAAAGAGAAAAGGATAGCCGATGAGATACTCCCCCAACAATAATTGGATTTTAGATTACAGTTGCTTGCAGAATACTAGAACTTGGATAATACTTAGCCTTAAACACTCTAGCTATCAACAAATTAGGATTAAAGAAAAGGCACCCATATTACTTTGCAAGCATTGCTAAATTAAATTCCCTCAACCTATAGAAACCTAAACCACCATCTTATTTTGCAATACAAAGCCTATCCCAAGTAGCCCAATGGATTTTCTTTTGATCTTGACACATATCACCCAACCAAAAAGAATTCATAATTTTTTGTAGCTCATTCGTCGTTGTAACAAGAACTTGGAAAACGTTCATGGTGTGTGCTGGTAAAGCTTGAACAATAGCTTTAATTATAACCTCGCAACCACCCATAGATAAAGTATGACTTTTCCAAGCCGATAACTTTTTGCAAAACCTATCTTGGAGATAACTAAAAGCAGCCTGCTTAGACCAACCAATGACAAAAGGAAGTCTTAAATAAGAACCCATAAAAGCTAAATTTTTAATTCCCAAAGATGAGATATAAACATTCCTTCTTTGCCAAAAGACCGAAGTAGCAATGAAAGTGCTAGATTTTGTCAGATTAACTAATTGACCTGACACAGCCTCATAAAGGCGCAAAATACTCTTAAGCTTAAAGCCTCAAATGAACTTGCCTTAGTAAACACCAAACCATCATCTATAAAGAATAGGCAGGAGGATTGACTAGATATTTCTTCATTTTGTTAAACATCTTTTGGCAGTCTTTGTTCCTTAGATGAGAAACAAAAGGAGCTAAGCAAAGACCATGCATATGAGACCGACTGCATGCCTAAGATAACATACTGGACAAATTAGCATATAGAATAAAAAGGTAAGGTGAAAGAGGGTCTTCTTGATGAACACCCCTCGTTGGTTTAACATCACCAATACTGACTCCATTCAGCAAAATGGAATAGGTAACAATGGTGACATAATGCATAACTAGCTCCACCTAAGGCCGAGCAAAACCCAAAGTCTAAAGCACTACCTAAATAAATGACCACTCCAATCTATTGTAAGCTTTTTCCATGTCAAGCTTAACAGCCATCGTAGCACCATACCTTGCCATATTAGCTTTCAATGCATGCATCGACTCAATACTAAGCAAAATATTATTTGTTGTGATCCTTTTGAGGAACAAAAGTACTTTGCTCCTTAGAAACCAACAAAGGCAAAATATTTTTCATTTGATTAACTAAAACTTTGGAAAGAAGTTTGTAGACCATGTTACACAGATTAATAAGTCACAACTCAGTCATACAAACTAGATGTTGAACCTTTAGGATAAGCACAATATTAATATGATTAAATTTCTTAGGGAAAGGCACACCATTGAGAATACCTAAACAAACAGTAATAACATCATCACCTACAATATCCTAGAAATTAAAGTAGAAAGAACCTATGAAACCATCGGATCTAAGAGCTTTAGTCAGATCCATTTATAACAAAGTAGTTCGAACCTCCTATGACTAAAAAGGCTCAAGTAAAGAACAATTTTGATCATGACTCACTTTGCGTACCATCCCCGACAAGACCTCTAGATCAACTACAGAACCAGTTGGGGTAAACAACTCTATAAAGTAATTGACTGCCACCTAACTTATGCCCTCCACATAGAGTATTAACACTGTTTCTTTGAGAAGTGACACTATGAAAAAATATATTATTATAATCACCCTTTTGAAGCCATTAAACCCTAGCTCTTTGCTTCCAATAAATCTCCTCCTTTTTTAACAAAGAATCCATTTGAAGTTATAGCTTAGTAATCTCAAAGGAAACGGGTAAAACAGCCTGCTTTATATCAGAAATAAGATTCCTACAAGTTTAAATCTCAGTGATCAATGAAAAATATTTATCCCTGCCCCAAGAAATCAAATATGAAATACATAACTCCAACTGTTGCGTAAAATCCATCCCACCTTTAGATCGTAACCAAGTACCTATGACTTGAGCTCGACAATCCTTATGCATTAACAATAATTATTGAAACTGCTTTCGACGACAATTATTACAGAAGTGAAAATATGCCCAAAAAGAGAGAAAATGAGTGTAATGATCACTTATAAGTGATTGAAGATGAGCAACCCAAAATTGAGGAAAGAGTTGCATCTAGGATTGTAAAGCAAGAAAATAGTCTAACCACTCTTCAATAAAATTTGCAGATCCTTGCCCTCTCTCCTGAGTGTAAGCATGACCAACATAACCCAATTCAGATAGTGAACAATTAGATACTGCAATATGAAAAGTAGAAATCAACAGTGAATGATGTGGATGCCCTCCCCTTCACTCTGCCCCTAACATGATTTCATTGAAATCACCCCCACTAACCATGGCATAGTATGAGCAGATGCTAACTGACAGAGCAAGGACTAAGACTTAGGCCGCTTACTTCTATTAGGGTGCCCATAAGACCTTGTGGACTGCCAACTATTAAAACCTACCATACCTACCTTGACATCAATATGAAAAGAAGGTAGAATTTCCACTTCTAAAGAACTCAACCACATTACTCCAAGACCTTGACAAGTAGAAAAACATAGAACCCATAATCCATACTAACCTGTTTCCTAATAGAGTTAAATTTATTTTTAGTACAAATTATTTCCAAAACAAATACCAAAGATGGGCATCTCTCCTTAATTAAAGAGTGTAATTGACAAACCATTAGTGGGTTTCCAAGCCTCCTACAACTCTATACTAAAAGACTTATTGGGCCAGGCGGGCTTGCAAATTAGAACCCGCCTTTAATTGGTTTACATTGCTATCCACATTGGTGCCATTTTGAAATGTAGCCTCAAAATGTTTGCCAATAGTGCTACTCTAGTGTCATATGATGTTTTATTTTTATTTTTTTTGGGCCAAAAGTAAGTTGATCCACCAAACTCGAAACTGCTGGCCCAGTAGGTACCACAGATATCGTACCTGCATTAGTAGAAAGAGGCTTTATTGGTAGCTGGATAGGATTGGAAACATTAACTACTTCAGCCTTATTATCTTCATTCAAATCCTGAACTACCTCATCCATATTACCAACTCCACTCTCCTTACTAGTCTTTTCCCAATTGAACCCCCAATCCATCGACTCTTAAAACTAGCAGCTTGCATTCTCCAGTGATAGCTCATAATGACGGACCATAACGATGAGGTTGTTGAGCAAGAGTTAGGTTATCCATAAGTACTTTACACCTTGTATCTGAATGACCAATTAGCCCGTAACCAAAACAAAAAAGGAGGAAGTTTTTATAACAGAAGTCCAGCCAAATAGTGGACTCAGCCTTCTTAAGGTTCATGCCTCGCATTAGAGGCTTTGTAACATCTAAGAGAACTCGAATCCATATGCTCTTGTGTAAACTCAAAGCCTTTATATCACAACCAATGAAGGACCCAATAAAATTACCAATAGACTTTGCCATTGATTCTGTCATGGCTCGCGGTAATAGGTTGTCTATTAACACCTAGAAATTCATAGTATTTAATGGAACTAAAGCCAATGGTACATCCCTAGCATACCTTGTAAGAATCAATAGTTGCTGATTAAAAGTTGTGAACCCTTAATTGTGCACCCTCATTATCTAATTGTAGCCTTAGCACCTGCTAAGTTTAACATGCTATGCAGAGCTGAATTTTTTTAGCCTTCAATTACATTGCCACCAAACATCCAAATTTCCTAAACTCCAAACCACCAACTAATCTCTTAAAAAAAAAAAAAGCCACGTCAGCCGTCGCCGAAGCAGCTAGTTGGCAATGTTGCTAGCCTCTCCAGCAGTGTGCTGCCTAGAAGGCCGATGGCGCGGGCCCCACTATCCTTTTTACTATTCCCAAAATGCCCCCAATATAAGTTTTTAGCATTTTTCCAGCCCTACCCTTTTAGTTTTTTCACTTTTCCACTTCCCAAACTACACTCACCCACTTTTCCTATAAATACGTCCCTCCACTTCTCATTTCTACAAACCCTTTGAATTTAAGTAGATTGCTATCCTCAAATTCCTCTATTCTTTTCCCTCCAATCACTCCCTAATTAATTAATTAATCTTTTTAATTAATTAATTAGCTCACCCTAACTAAGTTAATTAATCTTTTTAATTAACTAAAACTCTTTTTTAATTAATCACTCAATGAATTAATTAATTAATCTTTTTAATTAATTAATTAATCACTCTTTTTTTCAAAAATCATTATTTTTTTCAAAAATCAAATTAATGATTTTTCTTAATCCACCATTTATCCAAATTAATTGATTAATCATTTTAATTAATTAATCTATCAATCCATCTATTTCATCACATTAATTAGTTAATTAATTATTTTAATTAATTAATTAATCCTATCATCCGATTTCGATAAAACAGAATTTCGGTCAAGTAAAATTCTCTGCAAATATCAGCCTTTTTCCTTCACTCTTAAAACACTTAAACCAAAATCAATCTGATCAACTCCTAAACCCCTTTACTTAATTGTGAAATGAACTATATGGGTTTTGAACCCCATTCAATGGGATAGTAGGCACATTTGAAATTTAAATCCAAATCTCTATCAATGTCTTTTTCCCTTTTTAATTTGTTAATATTTTATTTTAATTTTCTCATTGCACTCATGTCATATTCACGCATCTTATTTACAATTATCATCTTATAATATTTGTCATTCATGAAATCAATTTTTTAAAAGTCAAATTAAACTTAAGAGCCAATTTTGAATTATTTAAAACCAAAAACCTAGTCCCCAAACTCAACTTGATTCGAGGCTAGTGATTTTATCCTTGGGTAAGTTAATTGAAAATTAATGAATTTGAGTCAACTGGATTTTTTCCTTAATTTTTCCATTTAAAATAAATTAAGGTGGTGACTTCCAAAATCATTTTTAAAATCAATCAAATCTGAACCCGAGAGTTTTATCATAAGTTTAAACTCCAAATGAGCATCCCGGTTTTCTCTAACAGACCGAACTAGACCGGTATTGGGCGAGGCCTGACAAAAGTCTATGGCCCATTATGTAAAACTCGATTCATATCAGCCTCATGGTAAAAGTGAAACCTATAGAATGGAGCATCTTGCACCTCAAAAACCATACCTATAATAGGCTACCAAACATTCACAAGCATTGTTTGCATGGCATTGACATTAATTTGCTCAGTTCCCAAGAAATGCCCAAGCAAACAAAAATCAAAAGAAACACCACCTTGCACCACCAACCTCATCAACCTAGTCTAATCATGTCTCTTCTGCACTTGACAAGTTGACATTTTGTAAATTTTCAATGATATTCTCCATTGGCAAAAGTAAAACCTGGTATAAGACAAGACTAAATAACTCTGACAGGCAGAGAGAAAAAAAAAAGTTATCAAAATAACTAATGATGAGATAACTAATATCTTTTAAACTGAAGTATCTTTTAAACTAGTTATATAATTTAAATGGATTAATTTTTTACCTATAAAAAAAATTACTTTATTTTAAATATTAAAATTAAAAAATATTTTTAAATAATAAAATATTAAAATTTAAGAAATTTATTTTTAAATAATAGAAAATATTAAAATTAAAAACTTAAAAAGTAAAAAAAAAAATGAATATATCTTTGAAACCTATATCAAACATGCAGCCATATCCCTTAGAGTTTAGGAAAATGTTTGAGGATTTGATGTTTCCTTGGAGAAGTTTTCCTCCATTCTGTGTGTTTACATGACCAATTCCCCTTGTTGCACCATTCTCAAGCTCTTTTCCTAGTCCAAAGGGGTCCTGCCTTCCTCTCTTTTACCTACAAAATTGAGCTA